>JAPDVR010000004.1:3690485-3740485 GCA_026230005.1 Gila orcuttii | reverse complement strand
CTAATCTTTCCTCTCAATAACACAATAAACACACAACAGAAATGATAAACAGCAGTTCAGAAAGCATCTGATCATAGAGATGTGGAGATGTTTGCAGCAGCGACAGATGAGCTCATTAAAATCACACTGTTATGATAGTTTGATTATAAAGTATATTTGAGACTATAGACTATATAGATCTGACTATGTGAGACTATAGTTTGAATGAATCTCTTTTCTTTGCGACACATTGACATTACAGTCCAGAACGGCTCTTTCAGCATTATCCTGAACATTATATAAGCATTAGTTTCATGTGTCATTGAACAGAAGACAGGCTCTTGGAAGTGTGTGTAAAACACACATCCTGCGATTTTTCCGCCAAAAAACATCAGAGTCCTAAACATAAAAATCAGTCGACAGGCTCTCAGAGAAAAAATAGGAAGTCGGGGAAGGACTCGTTGTTTAAGTTTCATTACAAGCTGTTCACACATCGTCAATAAAAAAGCAATTAATACATGAAAATCTTGCATATAGGCTCTTTAAATCTGTTTATCACGTAAAGCGATCGTGTCTTTTCAGAAGACGGGATTAAACCACTCGATTCTTACGGATTTATTTTACAATCTCTTTATGAAAGTTTTGAAGCATCAGAGTTTTGGATGAATAGACTTTCAATGGAGGCTATAGAAATCTTTAACATTTCATTATAAATATCTTCATTTGTGTTCTGAAGATGAATGAAAGTCTTAAAAGGTTGGAACGACAAAAGGGTGAGTAATTAATGACTGAATTTTCATTTTTGGGTGAACTATCCCTTTAAGACCCCACAGATGCAACAATATACCACAACAAATAACATACAAATAAATATTGCAAATATCCACAACATATGAATACCATATAGGAGATGACATAAAAAGTGCTTATGGGAACAACAAATGTGAATATTTGGGAAAATTTTGACATGCGCAGTGCAGTTGATCGTGTGTCATTAGATGAAATATACTGAATGAGAAGAAATGTGTTGTCTGTATTTACATACATTAAACACAGTTACAGTATTGAGTTTGAGTCTGAGCTCTGACAACCTGTATGAACAGGCCCTGTTTTATTAGGGGTATTTTTAAAGCTTGTGAAGTGAAGGAAATGCCTAAAGATAAGACATTTCTATCTACACCACACTAAAGGGGCTTCACTGTCTTTTGTGGTGCTTAAAAAGTTCAAACAGAGCAAGAAAAAGAACCCAATGACACCAACAAATAAAATCAAAACCCAGTGGATTATTGGTAAAGGAGAGCGATGAGTTGGTACATACACTGTAAAAAAAAATGTAGGGATGCACCGATATGAACATTTTGCCCGATACCGATAATTCTTTACATTTGAAAGCCAATAACCGATATATTGGCCGATAAATATAAATCCAAGTTTATGTATCATTTTTGAGAGCCTGATTACAAAAACAAAAGTCTCACCATTAAAAGACATGTCCCAAGAACACAATTATAATGATTTTCTCATAGTTTTATGTAGCCGATATGACAGACTTGCATGTTGCATTTAACTGTATTTTCCTTTTTTGAAGTGATTTCAATCATATTTCAAACAATTAAAAACCACCATGATGAACAGTGCGCATCTGAAGTGTCTCAGCTGAAGGAAATAATACATAATTTATCGGCTTTAATATATCGGCCACATTTTTTTTTTGTTTTACAAGCAAAGTTAACATATATCGGCCGATACCGATATGGTGGCAGACATATCGTGCATTTCTAAAAAAATTAGTTTTCAAAGTTTTACAAGAACATACTGTTTCAGTTTTTCTACTTCAGAACTTTGTTTAATTCAACAGCTGATTACATATTTCATCTGAGTCCAATTTTTCCCATCATAAAAACGTATGCATTAAACCTGTGATTCTCTGTCTTCTTATCCTCAAGGGTTTTGGAGCTGGAAACTTCAAATCTCTGTTCGAGGCCATTGAGAAGGACCAGGACGCCAGAGGAAACCTCACGGTTCTCACACCGGAGAGCCAGGGCATCCCGAAGAAGTTTCACTGACACACACACACATCTGCAGAAACATGGTTAACTCACAAGCCCTTGTGCTGAAGTGAAAGAATAGTACAAGACCATCAACTAACACTAAACGTGCGGGGCAACAATAAAGAATGTAACGTATAATGTATCTGTATCATTTTCTTAAACATTCATCAGCTACATCCACGAGTCAAATGGGTTAATCATTTTTTTCTAAGACATGTGAGGGTTGTTATAGTTAACTAAATCTGAAATGAAAAACAAAACAATAAAAAAAAATAATTGCTTGAAATAAAATTAATGTAAAATTAAAATTAAATGTACAAAAACTTAAAGGGGCTATATGTAAGAATTTTCAAGTATTAATCACTTTTTTTATTGTGTGAACAGCTTGTAACGAAACTTAAAAAAACGAGTCCTTCCCTAACTTCTAAGGTTGTCTCTGAAAGCCTGTCGACTGATTTTTATGTTTAGGACTCGGGACGTTTTTGTCGGGAAAATCGCAGATGTGTGTTTTCCACCGAGAGCTTCTCTTCTGTTCAATGACACATGAAACTAATGCTTATATAATGTTCAGGATAATGCTGAAAGAGCCGTTCTGGACTGTAATGTCAATGTGTCGCAAAGAAAAGAGATTCATTCAAACTATAGTCTCACATAGTCAGATCTATATAGTCTATAGTCTCAAATATACTTTATAATCTATATAAGCTCAACAGCCCAACAAAAGTTACTATTAACAATAAAAATTCCTATTAAAACTTTAAATAAAATGTATTAACCAAGGACCTTAATGTTGATCATCACCCCCCCCCCCCCCCGAAATAAATAAATAGATAAATAAATAAATAAAACAAACACCACATTCTCTGTATTTTTATTTCAAAATAATTTATTTGTATATAATCGGAATGATGCCAGGTTTATACATCTATAATGGCAGCTGTACGTTTCATAAAGAATATCATTCCAAAAGTGAGAAAATAACATTTTAAACATTTTCTCAGACCTGGACAAAATGGATAAATATATTAGTAAATAAATATATTAGTGACATACCATTGAAATGTTCTATTATATATATAAAATACAACACTTTATCTTATAACTGTTTTGTCTTTCTTTTTTTTTTTACACAAAATATTGAACATATACTGGCATATCCCTTTATTTCTGAAGGGATTTAGCTCTGTTAAAAAAAGGCAGTTTTAATTGATTCTCTGTGGAAAAGAGAGCGTATGAACAATACAACCAACACAAAGGACCAAAGATAGAGAGAAAAAAACAAAAACATCCTCAACGTTTAGTGACATTTCATTGATTTTCTAGAACTGGCAGTTACATAGTGCTTCGATTGTTTCGCTTTGAATCACATGCAGATTTTCTTCCAAGGCAAAGTGTTGTTTGCATCCTTTCTAGATAAAGCCAAGAGCTTTGCATGTTAATCTGTGTGAGACCGATGCGTATATACCGAAATCTGCGGTAGTTGGTGGCAATCGTTGTGTTTACTTACTATATTGAGTCAAAAGAAAATCAGGAGAATGAGGTTTGTTCATCATGTTACATGGTTTCAAAATTCACTGCCACTTAATGAGAATATTGGTTCATTCTTCTCTTTGGTTGATAAAAAAGTTACTGTCATTATGGTACAGTGTAACTCAACCGGGTTGCAACTACTCATGGAAAACTTGGAAATACAAGGGCATTTTAAAATAACGATTTCCATCGCTGGAGAAGCTATGGAAAACAAAGCATGTCTATAGTAGTAGCTCTAAAATGTCTAGCCTGTTAACTGTCAGTGTCCCGCTGCTTTGCCATTACCTTTTTTCCCTATAGATGCTATAGTATAGCATCATCAAAAATTAGGTCTCATTCGAAAGCTTTACACTCAAAATTCATCCTGTGAAATCCATTGTGAAATTGGACATTGCGTTACAATGGAATATTTTTTTTACAACCTTTTTGTTAAGGATGCATGATATATCGGCAACCATATCGGTATCTGCCGATATATGCTCATTTATTTATCGTTATCAGCCCGATAAGAAAATTTGGCCGATATATTAAAGCCGATATATAATGGATTATTTCCTTCAGCTGAGACTCTTCAGATGCGCACTGTTCAACATGATGGTTTTGAATTCCTTGAAATATGATTGAAATCACTTCAAAAAAGGAAAATAGAGTTAAGTGCAACATGTGCAATACAAGTGTCATATAGGCTACATAAAATTATAACGAGAACATTCTTATAATTGTGTGCTTGGGACATGGATTTTAATGGTGAGACTTTTGTTTTTGTAATCAGGTTGGATTTAGATTTATCAGCCAATATATATATCGGTTATCAGCTTTCAAATATAAAGAATTATCGGTTATCGGTATTGACCAAAATTTTCATATCGGTGTATCCCTACATTTTGTGATATCTTCAAATTTGGAGCACAACTTGGTTAGATATATTGGTTAGTCTTCAGGGTTGAAGTGCTTTCTGCAATAATATTTAATAAGAGATTCATGAATTACAATAATTTAAGTTCAGATCTATGCTAAAAAAAGGGGGTTGACAGTTAACAGGTAAATAAATTGCTCTTTAAAAGTGCAATAAACACAAACAACCGGAAGAGTCATTGAAACTCATTGGTCATAAGGTGTGTGAACCCGATATACTGGGATTCACTATATTTTGTCTTATTTATATTTTTAATTTGGGATTCAGCCTTATTTTGATGAAAAGCAGCATTTGTGAGCGTATGAAGCTAAAAATATGTGAGAGACACAGGTGTGTTTGTGACCTTCGACCAAAGTGACCATTTACTGACAGAAAATAAAAAACATTCAGGTTGTTTGTCATGGCAAGATTTCCAGTGTTTCCTTTTCTTTACTTAAAAGAATGTTTCAGGTTCAAAACCCGTATATTTCCAGCACGTCACAGATACTGTTGCTAGTTTTAATTCGTTTTGAACCCGGACCATTCCTTTAAAGGGTTGCTTTTAAAATATATGACAACAGAGATTTCAGGGTAACAGATTAAAGATAAGTGTTGATGCATCATTGGCTGGTATTGCCACGAACATGACAGCAGGCTACATTAACGTGTAAAGTAAACTTCATGAAGTGTTCATTTCATGGGATACAGAGGCACTTTTGGTAAGCTTGTATGCTGGTTACTTTCTATGAAATGCGAGTGTCCCTTTAAGGGACTATGAGTCATAATAGGTGAAAGCAAAGCATTCTGGGAAATGTAGTCCTTCTCAGCCTAAACACAGACCAAAATAATGAAGCAAAACAGAAAACAAAACAAAATCTTCACAACTTTCCCCAAATATATTCAGTCAATTCATTTAGTCTTGACAAGCAAAATTAATAAATGAAGACACAAACATTTGTAAATAACAGCTGCCATTTTTGAATTAACAAAACCGCGACCCTGAACCCTCAATGAAATGCTTCTTTCCAAGGACAGATGATATGAAGTGAAGCTCCCTATTGCTCTGAGTTAATATCTGTCAGAGGTAACGAGAGGTCGACGGACGCACACGTACCTTTGAAGTACCGTCTCGCTAACAGGCCTTTTCTGATTGGTTATCTGAGGTAGTGCAGGAAAACCAGGCCTGATGTTTGAACGCAGCCCAACACGTCACAGTTAAAGGCCTACGTCTGGCTTTTGAGAAGTAAAATGGAAGGGGCGTGTGGCATTGCAATAACTAAATAGTTAATAATCAGCCAGTAGGTGCGGTGAGCTAATGAATGCGTGCAAGGTATTAAACGCTAAAGCCTGAAACCAACTCTATGCAAGGACGCAAACACTGAAGGAAATGCACAGCCAGTGCATTGCAAACACTCAGTTTCATTGCTTGTGCTTAGTACTTGCAGAAAAAAAAAAATTCACTCAGAAATTGCACATTACAATGTGAAATTAAATAGAAAGAAGGAGGACTGAAATTGTACTTTCTTGTCAAATGTAGGCCTTTATGAATGAAAAATGTCAACAGTTTGATTGAAGGCTGGAATAAACTACACAACTTTTAAAATCTGAACAGATTTTAAAACACTATTGGCATCATTTACTTGCCGACTTTCAAATCCTTCCAAACACAACAAACTGGCACAGAAACACGTGCCTCATTTTAAGGAGACGCATGACAGTTCAAACCATAGATATGTATATGTAGATGTGACATTCGAGCGCTCCAGACATGTCAACTCTTGGAACGATCAACACTTTCTATGCTATCGTCACTCACAGTAAAAATCAATGAGTTTTCCAAGATGCCACAACATTGTGCAGCCTCTGGTTGTAGAAAACATCGAAATTTAAATTCCCCAAGAAACGGGATAATCTTTCACGGGTGTGAATGTGTTGGTTTGCATTTTTATATGTATTAAAGGCATAGTTCACTCAAAAATTTTATTTCTGTCATCATTTACTCACCCACATGATATTTTAAACAATGTCCGTAACCAAACAGTTGATGGACTCCCATTGATTTCCATAGTATTTTTTTCCATACTATGTTGCTCATCAATTGTTTGGTTACCGACAGTATCCCTTTTACTCAATATTACAGGTTTTTAAACTATGGTGACTTTAAATGTTGTGTTAGCTAAAGACTTCGTCTAGTCTTTCATCTGCTGAAGACTGTTGCAGATATAGATATTCATACATGCGTATAACTACTGTTCTTGAGTGTTTTTTTGACCGTTCCAATATGGTGGATATGCGCATAGCGGCCCATAGAAACAGCAGCTATGTATAAATATATATATATATATATATATATATATATATATATATCCATATCTATGGTTGAAACAAACATAGATGTGCAGGAGATGACCGTAGTAGTTAATGCAGCGTCGCAAAAGAACACAATTAACAAATGCATTTGTATGTGGTCTTTGGTGGGTAGACGTGATCAGTTGTTTATCTGAGCTGATGAGTCAAATATTAAGGCTAATTTGTTATGTGTGTTCTGTTAATTTACTATTGCATAGAGGATAGCTTCAGTTTCAGTAGCAACACGTCATACATTACGTCATACAACAACATGTGCTCTAAAATCGGCTCAAAGTATGTTATATGTATCAAACATGTTTTGATATCCTGGATGGAATCATAGTCCGAAGCTAAAAAATCATTTCAACTCATCTAGACTGCAAATCGGGGCAAAAATCTGAGCAAAAGTTGTGAAGTACATCCCAGCCTTAAATTTAACTTGATTCCGGCATGATAGTAGTTAACCTGAAAGAGAAAACTGACTGTAGAACAAGACAGATTACACTAATTGTTGCAGTATGAATTGCAATCTGACACAGAGCACAACATCCAAGTTTGCGTAGCTAGAAGTGTCTGCGTTCTTGCAATAGAGTACATACGTCAGGCCTAATACTCAATGGAATATGGGAAGACGTGTTTATGCCTTTAAGGGTTTGAACAAAGATCACCAAGGAATTCTCAGACTAGAGAAAGTACTAAATGAATCCTGTTTTAAATCAAAGGAAAGAAAGAAATCAAGATTGACCACACTCTCATTCTTATGCGCATCTCACAGATCCTTTGCTAACTTCCTGAATTAACACCGTTTGCTTGCCTATTAAAAGTCACATTTGGGCCATATAGGGTAAAGTACCTTGACAGTACCAACAATGACTTGTTTTGGCCATTAGAAATGTGCTAGTAAGAGTGAGTTACTACTGAAGAGTACATAGAAAAACCCATCTAATCATCGCTGATGAAATCTGTATTTACTTTATAAATCTTTGCTAGAAAGATATTCTGAGGTCTGGAGATTCTGGGTGATGCAGTTTGATATTGCAGAAGATGTTTGGAATTATCTGGAAGACTTGACATGTGAAAGAGACACAGAGAACGCCGAAGAGTTTTGTCCATTTCGGCTCTTGTGTAGCAGCGTGAGGAGTTTAGGATGAAGAGCTTTCTCAAACACCAGACTCTTCTTCTGACCCTGTGGAACAAGAAGAAAAAAACACGTAGAACTCATTTCATAACCTCAAATTAAAGGAATAGTTTATCCAAAATGAAAACTGTCATTATGCACCGAAAATCAGCTGTGCACATTCAGATTATAACCAGCAATTAAAGGATTAGTTCACCTCAAAATGAGAATTTCCTGATAATTTACTAACTCCAATGCCATCCAAGATGTTCATGTCTTTCTTTCTTCAGTGGAAAAGAAATTAAGTTTTTTGAGGAAAACATTTCAGGATTTCTCTCCACACAATGGACTTTAACGGTAACCATATTGTTGAAGTCCAAATCAATGCAGTTTCAAAGGGCTTTGAAGTGCTTCAAAGGGATTACGTAATCACATTGGAAAGGTCATGCTGGACGTTGGCGGAAGTACCGCCCCATTGTTTACAAAGCGAACCTGCAAAGACTAATACAAACGCACTTTAACAAAAAAGGTAAAAAAAAATGATGTCGGACGATTTTGAAGTTGGAGGAGAAAATGAGATGCTTCTCCATGCTTGTAAACAATGGGGCTGTACTTCCGCCTATGTCAAGCGTGACCTTTCCAACGTGATTACGTAATGCCTGGCGTGTCGCAGACCAGCACAAGACGAACAATTGTGGTTAAAAAGTATATACATTTTTATTTTTTTTAGAAAATGACAGATCATTTCGCTAGATAAGACCCTATTCCTCAGCCGGGATCGTGCAGAGCCCTTTGAAGCACTTCAAAGCCCTTTGAAACTGCATTGATTTGGACTTCAACAATTTGGTTACCGTTAAAGTTCATTGCGTGGGGAAAAATCCTGAAATGTTTTACTCAAAAAAATGTATTTCTTTTCCACTGAAGAAAGAAAGACATGAACATCTTGGATGGCCTTGGGGTGAGTAAATTATCAGGAAATTTTCATTTTGAGGTGAACTAATCCTTGAGGTGCTGCAGGAATTATGTATTTTTGCAGGACAACCCATGAGTTAGGCACCCCCCTAGTTCCCTCAACAAAAAGGCAATCAGAATTTTCCATTGGCTTTCAATTATTGCAAAAAATTAGCTCTGTGATTCTTCTGTACAGCTGCGTATAGCTAAATACACTTCATTTCATAATAGACAAATTTTGCAACAGCCACTGTTGTTTAACTAAATTGATTCAACATTAAACTTATTCGAGCTGAATAACGACTCCACTGTCTTCTGTAAAGCTGCTAATAGCTTGTTTCGTAACTTCATAATAGATAAACTTTACACAGTTATTGAACTAAACTTAAACAACATTAAACTGATTCGAGCTGAATAACGACTCTATTGTCTTCTGTTCTGTAGAGCTGCTTATAGCTGAAGTGAACTTGTCTCATAATTGATGAATTTTAGACAATTATTGAACTGAACTGAATTAATACTAAACTGACTTGAGCTGAATAATGACACTATTGTCTTTTTAGAGCTGCTTTACATCAGAATTTGCATCACTGATTCTGTTATTTTCCTGTTTGCAACTGTGAAGCTGCTTTGAAAATCTGTATAAAGTGCTATAGAAATTACTTGACTATAAAGTGGAGCACTACAGTCACACATACTCACCCTGACTATTGTGTAGAGTTTGGCAGTACAGACAGATATCCGTAGGAAGTTCGTCCCCCGGGCCGTGATGGGCCCTACACAAGGGTCTGTCCATTTCAGAAGTGGGGCCCAAAAGCTGAGGCTCCGAATGGGCCTGTTGCACCTGCTTCTGCCACACCACATGTGCCCCGCTACAGCACGGCCAGTCGGACATACCAGTCGAGTCCAAGATCAGGGGCACCGGCAGCAGTGTGGGGGCCATATTCGGTGGAGGTGTGCAGCAGTAGCTTCCAGCTCCCTGTCCGTAGTGGATATGAATGCTACAATCATCCTGAAGATCCAAGCTTTGATGGAAGTGAACAACCGGCGAAGGCGCTTCCAAGGGACAGCCGGCTGCTTTCTGTCTGGTGGTCCACCCTGGGCCTTTGTGGCAACAGGACAGGGACGGAGAGGCTAAAGGAGGGGAGGGAAGGATCACAGAGGCGCCTGAGGAAGAAACTGGGTCCGGAGCCCTATCCTCAACCCTCCTTGAACTGAGGTCCGTTTTGGGGCAGTGGCAAGACTGGTGCTGTCTCTGACACCCAGTGGAGTCTTTGTTTTTAGTTGCATTACAGGGGCCACCAGCTGCCATGGCTGAGGACACAGCCCCCTGATCCTCGTCAGAGCCTTGGCCGGGCCCTTGACCCCCGTCCTCGTAATAGTGGTGTCTATGCCTGTGATAGTGAACGTGACTGAACACGGCCACTTGCTGCTGCTGCTTCTCTTCTGAGCAAACTGCATTGGCGTCACCGGCGGGATTCACTACAGAGTCCAGGGAACGAGGCCTCTGCGTAGCCTCCATGCTTCCTCTGCGTGGGGCTTTTCCCGGTCCGTAATAGACGAACGGGTCATAGTCACTGCTGAGCGAGCTACGAAAAGTGGACCAGCTGCCATAGACGCCCTGCAGGCTGATATCCGTACAGTTTAATACGGAATCGCTGGACGAGCCGTGGCACGATCCCGAGCTGGAGTCGCTGGCTGGCCCCTCAGCAAGGTAACCGCTGCACTCCGTGTGGTAACTCCCTCCGGAGCAGCTTCCATCATCTTGGCGACCGTGCGAGCCTCCGCCACGCGGAAGTTGATGAGTCGCGTGGTTTACTGACGATGCCAAATGATGCACACAAGAACCCGCAGCGTTCCGTAAAGCTCCTCCGGGGCACCGGTGACACGACCGTCTGGGGGGCGCATAGTGATGCCCTCCGGTCCGACACCCGCGCCCGCCTGTTCTGTGCGTACGTCCATGATGGGAATCCGGGGCAAGGTGGTAGGCGCAGCTAGCACCCAATGGTCTGCTGGGAAAGCAACGGAGAGTGCGTGGATGAAGAGGGGGAGAGTTTCCATAGTGACCCAATTGGGGTAAAGGTCCAGGGGTGCGGGGGTAGTGATGCCGTAGGGAAAAGGGGACATGGTGTTGGGGGTAAGGGCGTTGGTTTGAATAATGATGGGGAAGGAGGAAGGCCTGACTGTGCTCTTGTGGAGGGGGCGGCAGTCGACTTCTTTGGGGCTGACGGGATGCCAGATCTGAACCTGATGGAAGACATTTGGTGCTCAAAAACAACTTTGATAGGAAAAGCATAAAAAATGTCTACTGAGGCTACGTCTATATTAATCCAGGGTAAATGTAAAAATATTTTTCTCTACGTTGTGTCCTTACTGAGACACCTATTCACCTATTATTTACCTTTGATTTTAGGGGTAAGTTATGAGTAGGTTTTGAAGAACATTTTGAAGAACATTGGGATCCAAACAACACTGTACACTCATCATTCACTGTATGACATACAAACACTGAGACATTCTTCAAAATATCTTCTTTTGTGCTCAAAGAGGAAAGTCAGGTATGGACATGAGGATGATTTTTAAATGATTTGGGCGAACACATTCAGGGGTGTCCAAACTCGGTCCTAAAGAGTTTAGCTCCAACTTGCCTCAACACACCTGCCTGGAAGTTTCTAGCATGCTTATTATGACATTGATTAGCTGGTTCATGTGTGTTTAATTAGGGTTAGAGCTGAACTCTGCAGGACAGTGGCCCTCCAGTAGCAGGACGAGGTAGTATAAGATAAAGAAAGAAGAGGAATTTCAATACAGTGCTGCTTTGCAAGCTCTATACTAATATTATTGGAGAAATACATATGTACCCTGAGGCTGTTTACCCATGATGTTGTGCATGCACAGTGGGCAGGTACGGTGTTGTAGGAGCCAGGGGTCGACACACTCTTTATGAAACTCATGAGCACAGGAGATGATTCTCAAGTCCTACCAGAGAGACAGAGAAAACCAAATATTAAACATGCCATTGGCGCGCCTCAAATCATTTCATAAAAAGCATCCTAAAGTGATCCTTTTCCTTCCAATGCTTGATGGTTTCTGTTTTTCCTCTAATGCCAGAAGGAGCTGGATGCAAAATATTTGAATAATGTCAATCCACAAATCTGACTTGTGATGCAGTCTAGAATCCTAAATCACATCGCGTTCATTCATTTGATGGATCCCGACTGAGCCTAGTTTCTCCCAAGGTTTTTTTCTCAATTTCTGCCACTGTCCCTTAATATTCAGTAATAATTCATTAATTTGACTAAACGGACATACTGGTTGTATGATTGGTAATGCTCTTATAAATCATTTTATGTATGCCGATGATCTGGCTATTGTTTCTCCTAGCAGTGCTGGATTTCAACAGTTGCTGAATATATGTTCCGATTATGGGCTCAAATATGATGTGCAGTATAATGCTAAGAAGAGTGTTGTCATGATATGCAGAACAAAAGGGGATAAAGACCTCAACTTTCCAGTTTTTTATCTGTCAGGTAAAGTGCTAAGTATTTGTAATAAAACAAAATACCTGGGGCACTTCCTCACAGATCAATTGTCTGATGATGATGACATGTATAGGCAGTGTCGTATGCTTTATGCTCAAGCTAACATGTTAGCAAGAAAATTCTATATGTGTTCAGACCATGTTAAGATAAGGCTCTTTCAAGCCTACTGCACTCCACTCTACACTGCTCCATTGTGGGCCAAGTTTAAAAAGACAACCATACATAAGCTTCAGGTGGCCTATAATGACTGTATGCGGATATTGCTTAAAAAACCTAGGTGGTGTAGTGCAAGTGACTTGTTCTGTAAGGCAAGAGTCAACACTTTCCAGGCTCTATTGAGAAATCTGATGTACAAATCTATTGGTCGACTGGATGGCTCTCAGAATGGCATTATTAATCTACTGACAAATCCTAGTAAAAGTGTTGTGCGATACCAGTCACCTTTGTGGAAGCACTGGTATAACTGTCTTTTATAATTGGTAATTGTGGGTTTTAGGGAGGTGTTGGGTGTCTGTAATGTTGTATGGTTTTCTAATGGACCCTGAGTCTGACAATAAAGTTGAACTGAACTGAACTACAGTCTCTTGTAGAGCTGCTTTAAGGCTGAAACGACTTTTGAATTTTGAAACATTGACAGTTTTTGAACTGCAATGTAGGGCTTCCCCTTAAACTAAAGTTCCCTTTCGTTGTCACTCCGAGTTACGTCGGATGACGACGAATGGGGTTTCGCTTAGAAAGCCTATCAACTTCGAGTATTACAAAACGAGCCAATGGCAAAGAAATGCCATGGGTCTGCGGAATTTGCATGACGTAACTCCGCCCCACCTCGTGGGTATAAAAGGAGGAAGTCTGCAACAGCAGTTTATGTTTTCGCTTCGGAGCCAAGTTTATTCTTCTCTCCACAAGCCATCTCTGAATTGTCAGCTTCACGAACGAGTGCCTCGAGTGTTGGTGTGACGGCGATCTACGGCGAGAGCGTGCTTCCTGCTGATCTGCTGCAGTGATCTGCCAGTCGGCGCGTTTCTCCCCGGGTGCTTCAACACTTGAGTTTTCTCACTAAAAGAGCTTACACGCGGCACGTCTTTTTAAAGATGCCTCGCCCGTGTACTTCTGGTTGCGGCAGATTGGTATCGGACTCTGATGGGCACGAGCGTTGCATAGTATGTTTGGGCATTGATCATGCTAGAGCAGCGCTCGTGGATGACTCATGTTCTCTCTGTGGGAACATGACCATCGCGTCATTACGGTCGAGACTCGGTGAACTCGCAAGAGTGAGAGTCCCCTCATCCACCCCCCGTCCTGCGGCTGGTGGCCAGGGTGACCTGAGGGTTACGGTCTGGAACAAGGCGCCGACTATGTGTCCGCGACCCCAGCCCCCCTCTTCAATGACGGTGCCCGCTAGCGAGCGGCCGATTCCCGCGGGTCTACCCTCTGGTGGCCCGCGTGTTTCGGTTGAAGCTACAGAGGATGATGCCATGTCTGTTGCAGCATCACAAGGTGGGTTTGATTCTTCTGGAAGTGAGGGCTCGTCACAGCTGCCACCTTCCGGTGTGCATACGGCTGTGCTCGAGTCTGATCCGGAGATGACGGCCATGCTTTCCCGGGCAGCCGTGAGCATCGGGCTTGAGTGGAGGCCTCCACCCTGTCCTGAGCGTTAGCGACTGGACGATTGGTTTTTGGGTAAGGCCGCCGACCCTCGGCAAACCCCAATACCTTTCTTCCTGGACGTGCATGATGAGATCTCGAAGTCCTGGAGGACCCCGTTGTCTTCTCGGGACCGCTCGTTGATCTCATCCGCCTTTCGTCCCCTCGATGATGCAGCCGCCCGTGGGTACACTGGGCTCCCCCCGGTTGAACGCTCTGTTGCCATGCAACTATGTCCTCAGAGTGCTTCTTCTCGTGGCGAGCCTAAGCACCCATCCAAAGCCTGTAGATTTTCGTCGACCCTGGTGGCGAAGTCTTACAGAGCGGCGGGACAGGCGGCTGCGTCACTGCATGCTATGGCCACTCTGCAGGTCTACCAGGCCCAGATGCTCAGAGACATGCACGAGGGTAGGACAGACCCAGGGCTCTTTGATGAGCTGCGCGCCACTACCGACCTCGCTCTACGGGCGACGAAGGTTACCGCGCGCTCCCTGGGTCTGGTGATGTCCACAGCTGTGGTCCAGGAGAGACACCTGTGGCTGAACCTGGCTGACATGCGGGACGCGGAGTGGACCCGTCTGCTTAACGCCCCCTTGTCCCAGGCCGGCCTCTTCGGCGGTGCGGTTAAAGACTTCGCCCAACAGTTTTCAACCGCCCAGAAACAGACCGAGGCCATCAAACACATTCTGCCCCGCCGGCCAGCTGCTGCCTCCACCCAGCCGGCCGGGCAGACGCCTCGTCCTGTTTCCCGCCGAGGGCGCCCTCCTGCGGCTCCCGCCCCTCCCACCCGGCCCACGCAGCAGCCTCCACCCCGGGCCGGTCGCGGAGGAAGCCGTAAGGCGGCGCCACAGCCCTCTCCCGCTCCACCCCCCGCTAAACGCCGGGCCAAGCGGCGCTCCTAAGACGGGCTGCTCAGGGAAGATGGTCGTTTTTCAGGAGATGGTAGCAGGACCACTCCTTCCCCCGGTGGAGGGCCAGGGGAGAATTTTTTGTTCTCCGCTCCCCGCTGCTCACCCACGGGTGGGCAGCACCCTAAAGTGGTTAAAGACAGAAACGACCCTCTCTTCCCTGAGCCCACAGAGTTCTCGGGCGACACAGAGCGCCGCCCACAAGCCGTGCTCTCCTCGCCCCCCTCTGTACCAGAGGCGGTTGACGGCATGCCGTCCAAGGACCGCTTCGCCCCTGTCCCCCTCTGTCGCCAGACCCCTGGCAGAGCAGGCCCCCGCGGGACGATCAGCCTGGTCCTCCCCTGGCCCCCTCTGCCAGGGCGCGGTTGCTAACTGTGCCCCCACACCGGGCCGCTATGCCGTCCACGTCTGGGCCAGTTACTCCGCTTCGCTGCCCCTCCGGGGGGACGCCTGTCGTCCGCATGATCCCGCTGGTTCAGTTCCTGGGAGCCTGGTTAGAGCTTCCCCGTCTGTCCCGCTGGATCGCGCGCCATCAGGCTCGGCTATGCGATTCAGTTCGCACGGTCTCCTCCCCGCTTCAGGGGAGTCCGCTCCACTTTGGTCGGTGGCAATGCCCCCATCATGAGAGCAGAGATTGCCACCCTGCTGGCGAAGGGTGCAATCGAGACTGTCCCTCCAGCCGAGATGAGGTCCGGCTTCTACAGCCCTTACTTCATTGTCCCCAAGAAAACCGGTGGGTTACGGCCAATCCTGGACTTGCGCGTGCTGAACCGCTCCCTTCACAGGCTGCCGTTCAAGATGCTCACCGCCAAACGCGTTTTCGAATGCGTGCGGCCCCGGGATTGGTTTGCAGCGATCGACCAGAAGGACGCCTACTTCCATGTCTCCATTCTTCCTCGCCACAGACCGTTCCTGCGGTTTGCTTTCGAGGGGCAGGCATACCAGTACGCGGTCCTCCCTTTCGGGCTGGCCCTGTCTCCTCGCATCTTCACGAAGGTCGTCGAGGCTGCCCTTGTTCCCCTTCGGGAGCACGGGGTTCGCATCCTGAGTTATATCGACGACTGGCTGATCCTAGCTCACTCTCGAGATCAGGTTTGCGAACACAGGGACCTAGTGCTCCGGCACCTAGCTCGTCTGGGCCTTCGGGTCAACTGGGAGAAGAGCAAACTTTGCCCCGTGCAGAGGATCTCTTTTCTCGGTATGGATATCGACTCGGTCGCCATGTCCGCGCAGCTTACGAGCGAGTGCGCGCAGTCACTGCTGACTTGCCTGAGACATCTCAAGAGCAAGAGTGCGGTTCCACTGAAACATTTTCAGAGGCTCCTGGGGCATATGGCATCTGCAGCCGCGGTCACGCCACTCGGATTGCTTCATATGAGACCGCTTCAGCTTTGGCTTCGCGACCGAGTCCCGAGGTGGGCATGGCAACAAGGCACGCTCCGAGTACCAGTTACTCCGACCTGCCGTCAGTTCCTCACCCCGTGGTCGAACCTCAGTTTTCTCAGGGCGGGTGTCCCCCTGGAACGAGCTTCCCTGCATGTTGTTGTCTCGACAGATGCCTCCACCACGGGCTGGGGCGCCATGTGCAATGGACATGCTGCTGCGGGCTCCTGGACAGGACCCCGCGGCTATGGCATGTCAATTGCCTCGAGTTGTTGGCAGTAGCCGGCCGGGCAGACGCCTCGTCCTGTTTCCCGCCGAGGGCGCCCTCCTGCGGCTCCCGCCCCTCCCACCCGGCCCACGCAGCAGCCTCCACCCCGGGCCGGTCGCGGAGGAAGCCGTAAGGCGGCGCCACAGCCCTCTCCCACTCCACCCCCCGCTAAACGCCGGGCCAAGCGGCGCTCCTAAGACGGGCTGCTCAGGGAAGATGGTCGTTTTTCAGGAGATGGTAGCAGGACCACTCCTTCCCCCGGTGGAGGGCCAGGGGAGAATTTTTTGTTCTCCGCTCCCCGCTGCTCACCCACGGGTGGGCAGCACCCTAAAGTGGTTAAAGACAGAAACGACCCTCTCTTCCCTGAGCCCACAGAGTTCTCGGGCGACACAGAGCGCCGCCCACAAGCCGTGCTCTCCTCGCCCCCCTCTGTACCAGAGGCGGTTGACGGCATGCCGTCCAAGGACCGCTTCGCCCCTGTCCCCCTCTGTCGCCAGACCCCTGGCAGAGCAGGCCCCCGCGGGACGATCAGCCTGGTCCTCCCCTGGCCCCCTCTGCCAGGGCGCGGTTGCTAACTGTGCCCCCACACCGGGCCGCTATGCCGTCCACGTCTGGGCCAGTTACTCCGCTTCGCTGCCCCTCCGGGGGGACGCCTGTCGTCCGCATGATCCCGCTGGTTCAGTTCCTGGGAGCCTGGTTAGAGCTTCCCCGTCTGTCCCGCTGGATCGCGCGCCATCAGGCTCGGCTATGCGATTCAGTTCGCACGGTCTCCTCCCCGCTTCAGGGGAGTCCGCTCCACTTTGGTCGGTGGCAATGCCCCCATCATGAGAGCAGAGATTGCCACCCTGCTGGCGAAGGGTGCAATCGAGACTGTCCCTCCAGCCGAGATGAGGTCCGGCTTCTACAGCCCTTACTTCATTGTCCCCAAGAAAACCGGTGGGTTACGGCCAATCCTGGACTTGCGCGTGCTGAACCGCTCCCTTCACAGGCTGCCGTTCAAGATGCTCACCGCCAAACGCGTTTTCGAATGCGTGCGGCCCCGGGATTGGTTTGCAGCGATCGACCAGAAGGACGCCTACTTCCATGTCTCCATTCTTCCTCGCCACAGACCGTTCCTACGGTTTGCTTTCGAGGGGCAGGCATACCAGTACGCGGTCCTCCCTTTCGGGCTGGCCCTGTCTCCTCGCATCTTCACGAAGGTCGTCGAGGCTGCCCTTGTTCCCCTTCGGGAGCACGGGGTTCGCATCCCGAGTTATATCGACGACTGGCTGATCCTAGCTCACTCTCGAGATCAGGTTTGCGAACACAGGGACCTAGTGCTCCGGCACCTAGCTCGTCTGGGCCTTCGGGTCAACTGGGAGAAGAGCAAACTTTGCCCCGTGCAGAGGATCTCTTTTCTCGGTATGGATATCGACTCGGTCGCCATGTCCGCGCAGCTTACGAGCGAGTGCGCGCAGTCACTGCTGACTTGCCTGAGACATCTCAAGAGCAAGAGTGCGGTTCCACTGAAACATTTTCAGAGGCTCCTGGGGCATATGGCATCTGCAGCCGCGGTCACGCCGCTCGGATTGCTTCATATGAGACCGCTTCAGCTTTGGCTTCGCGACCGAGTCCCGAGGTGGGCATGGCAACAAGGCACGCTCCGAGTACCAGTTACTCCGACCTGCCGTCAGTTCCTCACCCCGTGGTCGAACCTCAGTTTTCTCAGGGCGGGTGTCCCCCTGGAACGAGCTTCCCGGCATGTTGTTGTCTCGACAGATGCCTCCACCACGGGCTGGGGCGCCATGTGCAATGGACATGCTGCTGCGGGCTCCTGGACAGGACTCCGGCGGCTATGGCATGTCAATTGCCTCGAGTTGTTGGCAGTACGTCTTGCCCTGCACCGCTTCCGGGCGTTGCTCCGGGGTCAACACGTGCTAGTCCGTTCAGACAATACCGCCACTGTTGCGTACATCAACCATCAAGGTGGTCTACGCTCCCGCCGTATGTCACAACTCGCCCGCCACCTCCTCCTATGGAGTCAGAAGCATCTGAGGTCGCTTCGAGCCATTTTCATTCCCGGAGCGCTGAACTGTGCAGCCGACGAGCTCTCACGGCTTCAGCCCCTCCCTGGAGAATGGCGACTCCATCCCCAGTCGGTCCAGCTGATTTGGGACCAGTTCGGGGACGCACAGATAGATCTGTTTGCCTCTCACGACTCGACCCATTGCGCCCTGTATTTTTCCCTGACCGAGGGCACGCTCGGCACGGATGCACTGGCGCACAGCTGGCCGCCGGCTGCAAATATGCGTTTCCCCCAGTGAGCCTTCTTGCGCAGACCATGCGCAAGGTCAGGGAGGACGAGGAGCAGGTCATTCTGGTCGCGCCGTATTGGCCCAACCGGACCAGGTTCCCCGAACTCGTACTCCTCGCGACAGCACCTCCCTGGCCCATTCCTCTGAGGAAGGACCTTCTTTCTCAGGGACGGGGCACCCTGTGGCACCCTCGCCCCGATCTCTGGAGCCTCCACGTGTGGCTCCTGGACGGCTCGAGGTAGGTTTGAGTACCCTTCCACCAGCGGTGGCGGCTACCATCACTTCCGCTAGAGCGTCGTCCACGAGACACGTCTATGCGTTGAAGTGGAACCTCTTCGTCGACTGGTGCTCTTCTCACCGAGAAGACCCCCGGAGATGCTCGATCAGCGTTGTGCTTTCCTTCCTTCAGCAAGGGTTGGAGCAAAGGCTGTCTCCCTCCACCCTTAAGGTCTATGTTGCCGCCATTGCCGCACATCATGACCCCGTCGAAGGTAAGTCGGTAAGGAAGCACGACCTGGTCATCAGGTTCCTGAGAGGAGCGAGGAGACTATATCCTCCTCGCCCTCCTCTCGTTCCCTCTTGGGACCTCTCAGTGGTTCTAACTGCCCTGAAGAGTGCTCCCTTTGAGCCTCTGCAATCAGTCGAGCTTAAGTTCCTGTCAATGAAGACAGCACTCCTGGTTGCACTGGCCTCCATCAAGAGGGTAGGGGACCTGCACGCATTCTCCGTCGACGAAGCGTGCCTGGAATTCGGACCGGCTTTCTCTCACGTGATCCTGAGACCCCGGCCCGGATATGTGCCCAAGGTTCCCACCACTCCCTTTCGGGACCAGGTGGTGAACCTGCAAGCGCTGCCCCCGGAGGAGGCAGACCCAGCCTTGGCACTGCTCTGTCCAGTACGCGCTCTTCGCGCCTATGTAGACAGGACGCAGTGTTTCAGGACCTCAGACCAGCTCTTTGTCTGTTATGGTGGGAAGCTGAAGGGAAAGGCTCTCTCCAAGCAAAGGTTGTCTCACTGGATAGTGGACGCCATTGCCTTGGCATACCAGCAGCAAGGTCGACCGTTCCCCCTTGGTGTGACGGCCCACTCCACCCGGAGTGTGGCATCCTCTTGGGCTCTAGCGCATGGCGCCTCGCTAACAGACATCTGCAGAGCTGCAGGCTGGGCGACACCTAACACATTCGCCAGATTCTATAATCTCCGAGTGGAGCCAGTGTCCTCTCATGTACTCGCTTCAACTAGCTAGTACCGGACCCGCTCAGGTGTCTTTGCTTGCTCGCCATTCCACTCCACGGACTGGATACGTGCGATATTCTCCTCAGGTGAGCTTCCCCGAAAGCCCTGAGCTCCTCCAGCACTCCTGACGTCGGCGCCAGTGTCTCTTGCCTGTGCGTCGGCTAGGTGCCTCCCGTGTGCATGGTCCCTCCCCTGAGCGACCCCCACATGTGTATTTCCACTGTAAGCCTCTCTGAGCATGTGTCTTTCCCTTGGCAAGCCACCTTGCCACCCCTGGGGTTGAAATATTCCACCTGCGGCTGGACACCCCAGTGTTCTCCATATGTTTCCTTCGGGTCATATGTGTATTCTCTAAGCCCCCCCCTCTGGGTTGGCATTAATTGCATACTTCCCCTAGCTTGGGATATGCTTCCCAGTGTACCTTGGTATTCCTGTGTTAAATGGAGTCCTTCGTCCAGTCTATGACAGGGATCTCGATTTACGCAGGGCACTGGAAGACAGCTGAGAAGGTGGCGTGATTAGACTGATAACCCCATTCGTCGTCATCCGACGTAACTCGGAGTGACAACGAAAGGGAACGTCTTCGGTTACGTATGTAACCCTCGTTCCCTGAGTAGGGAACGGAGACGTTACGTCTGCCTGCCACTTTCCGCTGTACCGCGGGGATCGCCTGAGCTCAGTCTTGGCTCCTCAGTGAAGAAACATAAACTGCTATTGCAGACTTCCTCCTTTTATACCCACGAGGTGGGGCGGAGTTACGTCATGCAAATTCCGCAGACCCATGGCATTTCTTTGCCATTGGCTCGTTTTTTAATACTCGAAGTTGATAGGCTTTCTAAGCGAAACCCCATTCGTCGTCATCCGACGTAATGTCTCCGTTCCCTACTCAGGGAACGAGGGTTACATACGTAGCCGAAGACGATTTTTCTAGTTGACTAGTAGTCGTTTATTTAAGTGATTAGTTGACTAATCGCGTGTTTATATCAATAAGCCATAAATCATAATAATGAGCTTTTAATTGCCTATAATACATAGCCTAATCAACGTTTAAATGCACGCATAAAGCTTGCCACAGCGCACCGGCAAACGTAATGATTATGAGTGTGTTGTGAAAAAACAGAAGGAGACTGTTCAAACATTTGAATAACTTATTGGTAATGTTTTCTGTGTTTTCGCTCCAGAAAGTTGACGATGCTGACTATATGCACGTTTCATACGGATTACATCATCTGAGAATATTTGTTTTCCACTTGAATTGGTTAATTTAAAAGTAGACATTTCAAGCATTCTATAAATATATTTCTCATATCTGTGAGGCAAGTATACACTGACTTTTGGTTCATTTTTGTGATGCTGAAGTTCACAGAGACCGAGACAGCATAAAGTGCATCCTGATTGTTTTCATTATTTTACAAAAGTACACCATTTTGTTATTATTGTGAGTTTACAGAAATAAAAGTAGACCCTTTACAGTTTGCATTACTCTTATCTGTATGACCAAAAATTACGGAGTATTTTAAATTAAATGCAGTGATGGCGCAGACGCCTGTATGTCATGCAGTAAGAGCTCTCCACACAAACACAGATATGCGCCTAATAACAGCGCACATTTATCAAGGTTAGCATAAGAGCGAGCGTACTTGTAAAGTTGCTACTACTTGCATGTTTCAAGTGATAAGCTATACATGTGGTCGATGAATGATAGGTAAATTAATTGGATTTCCTGCCGTTAACGATCTGTCCATCACAGCCTGCGTGATTTTGCAACTTCCTGTGGAGTTTTTTTTTTTTGCGACTAACCGACTAATAAAATCGTGGTCGACCAAACCTCTTCTAGTCGAAAAACGGTTAGCCCTACTGCATTGCATCAACAATAAACTGACTCAAGCTAAATAACGACACAACTGTCCTCTATAAAGCTGCTTTTAGCTGAACTTATCTTGTTTCATAATTGATGAGCTTTAGTTATTGAACCGAAATGAATCAGCATTGAAATAATCAATTTTATATAAAGCGCTATACAGGTGAAACTCGAAAAATGTGAATATCGTGCAACAGTTCGTGTATTTCAGTAATTCAAATTAAAAGGTGAAACAGATATATTTAGTATATATAACTATATACATATGCATGATTAAACTTTTCAGAGGGCCGACATTTCTGTATTTAAAATTCTTTTTTTTATTGATTTCATGTAATATAAAAATGTTCTGAGATTTTGAATTTGGGGTTTTCATAAGCTGTAAGCCATAATCATCAAAATTATAACTTTTGCACGATATTCAAATTTTTCGAGTTTCACCTGTATGTATATATATATATATATATATATATATATATAAAGGTGACTTGATTCAAATTCATATCATGCTTTTTCTTTGGTGCCTCCTCTTACCTGTCCATCCATGAATTCCTCAAGACAGATGGCACAGACTGGGCTGGAGTTGGAGCTGCTGTTTGACGCTGCGCCAGAACGCTGGGATCCTGAGCAACCCTGAGAGCTGTACGTGCGCGTCTCCAACCGGCTGATGGCACGCATGGTCTCCTGGTGCACAGAGTCCTGCGAGTCCAGAAAAGGGCTTTTGAGATTTCTACAGCGCACCTATTATACTTTTCAGATATTCCCTTTTGATTGATTGATTGATTGATTGATTGATATCTTTATTTTGAACATGTAAATACGGAAAGAAAATAAAATAGAAAGGTAAATAAAACAGATGAAACACAAAATAAAACTCCATACTTTAAGAACTTAAAAAAACAACAACTCTATTTACATGTACAAAAAGGAGTAGGAAGAAGTAAAACTTATGTACTCCTACCCCTTTATACCCTTACTATATTTAAGGAAATGGCTACAAAATAATAAATCTACATAGATAATAAATCTATAATCAATGAAAAAATATATATTCAAAAGTTCTATTCACATACATATATTACACATACACAACAATATTTATAAACATACTACAAATTATTCAATATAAGCTCAGGTTATTATTAGCACGGTGTTTCTTTGTACCTCTGGAATATCATTTCTTTGCACATCTTTTTAAAATGGAATATGTTTGTACATTGCTTTAACTCATTATTTAATTTATTCCACAATTTAACGCCACTGACAGATAAACAGAAACTTTTCCTAGCAGTTCGAAAACTGGGAGTCTTAAAATTTGAACCTTTTCTGTATATTGCCAGGCAATAAATTGTTTCTAGCCTTGAACATTATTACTGCTGTTTGAAATTCAACTAAATTCAATTGCAATGAATTCTGATATGCATCCTTTCATGCAGTGTGTAATATAGCAGTTTGAGAATGTAAAAGATCGGCAAAGTTTCAAAGATCAAACAACAAATAAAGTTTTTGTCTCCCAAAAGAAAGAAACGATTCTGAACTGCCTGAAACGAGTCATCAGTAATTCCAGTCTTACTTTCATCTTAGTAGGTTTGTAACAAATTTGCATAATGCCAGCCTATGGTGTCTATTGGCTCCTGGCTAACGTCTCCTTTGCCCCGCTTGATACAGTAAAACCAATGTTTTATCACTGTTCTTATCACTGTGTATCAAGTGCTGAGGAAGATCCGGAGAATTCAGATATGCTAATGAGCATTCATTAGCTAATGACCAAAAACTGGTCGTTTCTGACCAATCACAACAGACTGGGCCATCTGACCAATCAGAGAAGACCAGGCTCTCTGAAAGGCGGAGTTTAGAGAGACTGAATCCTTTATCAAACTGTTTCAGACACTGGGAGAAAAAAAAGAGCTGATGCTGCAGTGGATATTATGTGAAAATTAAAGTGTTTTTTGACTTTAGATGCATGTAAACGTCCTGTAGAAGACCTTAAAACTAAATTAGGAGCCTTTAAAAGAGCATAACAGGGGCACTTTAAATGTAGGAGGATCTTACTTTGTTGAGAGGCCATAATGCACTGCAAAAATATTTCCTTAGTATTTTTGTTTTACAGTACAAATATATATTTAACGTTCATACAAATATTTAACATTCTTAAATCTTGAGAAGCACAATGATATTAAGACTTGTTTTCTGAAAAATGTATCAAAATTAAGTGAGTTTATGCTCAAAAGAAAGGGAAACAAGTTTATATTTCTGACCCCACTGACAGATATTTTTTCAAACTAATTTAATTTTGATAAATTTCTCAAAAACAAGACGAAAAATCATTCAAATAAATTCATCCTGAATTAATAATGTTATATAGTACTGGAAGCCAAAACAAAAAACATTATTTTTTCGCAATGGACATTTTACAATCCACCATGAAACCTGAAAGTGAGCGTGGAGCGCTTGGGTATAAAGTGTGTGGTGTTTTCTTACCCAGGTTCTGTTGGACCTGCAGCGGAAGCGTAGAGCAAAGATCATGATGATGGCCAACACAGCCAGAGCCACGGTCAACAGGATCCCCACGTCATAGTGAGGCTGCGAGCACAAACCAACAACTAATGCATTTCAACCCCATTAATGGCCTCCCAGTAAGCTATAGCCGTCATTTCACCGTCTCGGTTAACTATAGACCAGATACAGTCCGGCTATGAGTAACACACTTCTGGCCAAAATAACCTTGAATTTGGTAACATGTTTTTTTTATATCACATGATATCACATCATGTTAGCAAAGTAAACAGTGATAACAAGGTGTTTGGTTTCATTTCTTTGACATGTTATCTAAATGATGAGTAGTTTATTCTTGGGCTATGTTTTTTAGAGGTTTATTAAATTTTCACTTACAGCACAAATTTCGCCTTGTTTTAGCCTAGACGTCTGGGCTGTGTATGAACGGCTATTAGACGTCTTTTAAACGCAAAATCGCTTGCTGGGCTTTTACCCCAAAAACTTCCTAATGCATTTGGGTCCATTTTAGTCCATTTGGGTTCATATAAATCTAACGAATTATTATTATTTTGACCCAGAAGAGGGACATTATCCTGGATCAACATTGTTAAATCAACCATATTCCTAATCCTAACTGCAGAATATCCATAAAACGGAGGAAAATGATAGTATGATGTTGTTTTTCTCTTATCCTAGCTCTAAACTTTCCTAAAATCTGATTGTTTAATGGGAATGTTGTTCCAGGACTAACAAGGATTTTGATTTGTTCGCTCAAAAATTCACAAATAATTACAAAGAATCTGCAAGCAACACATTAAACATGAGATTTTGAAGTAGAAAAACAGTATTTTCTTTTAAAATGTAAATTGTTTTATTTACAACTTCGAAAAATCCATTTTATAGTGTATACTGGTCAACATGGAAGCTATGGAAATCCATGCTGGTTTATTTTCAGCAGGAAGGCTTACAAACAGTAAAGCATATAAATGAATAGACATTAATAAATGTGTATATGTCTACTCACCCATTTTGGAGGGTCCGTCATGATGTCAATATACACCATGGCTTCTTCGTTCTTATTGACGAGTCCCATCAGTTCTTCTGCGTCTGATGACTTTACCAGCAGCACCGGACGAGGCAACGAACTGGCGTCACGCAGCTGTGTGTGAGAAACACACAACAACACAAACACTTCAGCACAAACTCTCTGACAAATAACTGGAGTGTGTAGATTAGCACCATAGATTATGTTTTTACCAATCTGACAAAATAACTTAGTTACAAAAGCGATTGTTAAAAATTGTGATTTAAGAAGTTGCTTTTATCAACAAGTATATTCAAAAAATACTAAAAATATAATAAATAAAAATGAGATCCCACGTTAATTTGTTATGATTTTGTTTTTGCTGTGAAACTTTTGCTGATTCAAATATGATCATCAGGCTTTTGAGGAAGCTTTATTTGTTCATCTCTCAATCATCATTGTATTGCATTGCATTATATGATTTAAAACTACAGAGCTTTGATCATATAGATAAGCATTTCAAAATCATCTTACAAAGATATTATTGGCAGATATAGTGACGACTGATATTTATATGCATTTTATGTAAGAGGCACACACACACACACACACACACACACGCGCACACACACACACACACACACACACACACACACACACACACACACGCACACACACACACACGCAAACACACACACTCACGCACGCACTCTCACACACATACTCTCACACACGCACACACACACACACACACACACGCAAACACACACACACACACACACACACACACACACACACACACTCTCATACACACATACTCTCACACACGCACACACACACACACACACTCACACACGCATGCGCACGCTCCCGCTCACGCACACTCACACACACACACACACACACGCACACACACACACGCACACACACGCACACAGACACACACACACACACACACACACACTCACGCACGCACTCTCATACACACATACTCTCATACACACACACGCAAACACACACACACACACACACACACGCACTCTCATACACACATACTCTCACTCACACAAGCACACACACACACACACACACACACACACACACACGCATGCGCACGCTCACGCACACTCACACACACACACACACACACACACGCACACTCACACACACACACACACCTCCACAGCAGCCGCTGGATCATCAGTGATGTCAAAGATGACGGCCTGAGCTCCTCTCTGAATGGCCAGACGAGCCTGAGAGACACAGAGAGAGAGAGAGAGAGAGAGAGAGAGAGAGAGACAGAGAGAGAGTTAGTTCTGAAGCCAGCAGATGGCGATCTCATCACACGTGTGTAGACATTGAGTCCTGTCATTATGCAATTCATCACCGCTACTGTGTGTCAAAGAGAAAGACTTCACTCGCAATAACTTCTTACCTGAGACACAATAAGAGACTACTAGTGTTATCAGAGATCGACAACGTCATATGAAATGCTCCAATTAAACTCTTCCAGTTACTTTCCATTAGAGAGGATGTTCTGTCCCAAAACACACACACATTTAATTTGAGATTTTCTCCGGCAACAAATGATTACAATATGGTTTCATTTGTTAACAATAGTTAACTACATTAGTTAACATGAACAAAGTATAAACAATACTTTTACAGCATTTAATAATCTACTTAATGTTCATTTACACATTTCCTAAAACATACAAAATTTCTATCCATTAACAATTTGAACTAACATTAACAAAGGTTAATAAATGCTGTAATTGCTCATTATTAGTTAATGCACCAGCTAATGTTAACAAAAGAGACCTCAATGCAAAGTGTTACCGATGATTCAATACTTCAGGTGAGTTTGTTCAAAATAATATGCTTATATCTAACTAAGTGAAAAACACACTCATTATTGTGATGAATTTTGCCACTTTAGAGAGTTTATACACTACAAAAACACTACTTCCTCCCTTCCACGCGTCAAATCAAGATAGATGCGCTTCTAGTGAGATTAGGAGGAAATTCTCCTCAAACAATGACCAATAACTCACTAACGCTCTATTTCCTGCGCGACTGCTCAGAGTTCAAAGGTCAAAGGTTACAGTATCAACTGCAGGGAAGTATGTTGTGTTTCACACAATACAAGCAGAGAGTTGGTCAAATGATTGAGCTGTTATAATAGTAGAGTTTAAAAATGCTAATAATAACCTTTATTTAATATAGCGCATTTAAAGCAGTTCCTCAAGGCACTTTACACAATATAAGATATATATATATATATATATATATATATATATAGAGAGAGAGAGAGAGAGAGAGAGAACAAATTAAACAAATGATTTAAAAGGTTGTAGTGTCAAGAATTACTATTAAGTTTACACTGCAAAAAAATATATTCTTCCTCAGTATTTTTTAACTTGTTTTCCTGTACAAAAAAATAAAAAAAAAATAAAAAATAAATATATATACAGTATATATATACAGTATATATATATATATATATATATATATATATATATATATATGTGTGTGGGAAGTAAAATAAATAAGTTAAAATGTGAGGAAAGAAAAAAAGCCAACGGGGTCAGAAAAATAACCTTAATTTGAAGGGAAAGCAAGTTTATTTTTTACTTAATTTTGATAATTTTTTTTAGAAAACAAGACTGTATGTCTTAAGTCATTTTACTTCAGTAATTTTGATTTAAGAATGTTTAGATATTTGCACTGGAAAACAAAAAGAAATACTGAGGAAGAAAACAATTTTTTGCAGTGAAGTGATTTGCTCAACCTCTAATTAAATCTCAAACTCTAATTAAACAATCATGCTGTTATTTACTGTGATCAGACGCACCAGTTTCACGTGCTGGAACAGAAAACCCCCACAGATGTACATTGAAGGAAACTCTTTTTTACAAAAGACAGTAAATATATTGCCTAGAAAACACTCAAAAACGCTCACATTAACTTTAGAAAATGTATAAATCTACTTTAGATATTGGCATGATATTTCGGTCACTTTCAGGGAGTTTTCAGTATGTTTGCTTTGTTTGGAAACAGGGGCTTCATTTTTTACAATGTTGCATTTTCCTCTTGGTTTCGGTTAACTTTCACAAGGCAACATTTCAAAGCGTACCCCGAAATGTGTTTATGCAAGTCACATGTGAGTAAAACTGTCCTCTAATTGGTCAGTTTCCCCAGCATCATCCATCAAGATGGATTCACTCCACCAGTTTTTATCTATAGCTGTCGTGACACACATTCATCAGGACAGCATTCCTGTAATGCACGGAGAAGAGAATTAAACAACATTTTAAGATGAAGAGGCGCTCTTTGGTTTTTTAACTGCAATAAGTGCTCACTCATAGAATCAGACAATGCAGCTTATTATATAACACATTTTCCAGAATATCTGCACGATTGCAAAAGTCATTGACTTTAAACAGCAGCTCAATAACAAGAGGATAAAATGAATCACATTTTAGACAGATTTTTCTGTTTTTGCTCTATTTCACAAATGAAAGCAGATGCACAGAATCCACAGCAGAAGTGAATGAATGTAGTTGAAACTGATTTCATCTGATTTGGTACCATATAGACTCTTGACTATTGATAAAATGTATGAATTTGGCATTAAAGATAATGCATATATCTAATAAGGATAGAAAACGACCCTTAAAATGTAAAAATGTGGACTAATATCAGTCCTTCATGGAAACGCTGACATGAATGCAGTAGCTCATATGAGAACGTATGATAGCGCTTGGTTCGTTGGGTCAGATTTCTTGCTCACCTCAACCAAACCTCCCCTGAGTTTGTTTTCAGTTGGGTATAGACCATCGAGATCAGGCAAAATGAAAAAATGGGAGAAAACGCACCAGGTTCAGAAACAGATGCTCAAAAATGAGCCGAGTGTGAAAACGCCTGCAGACTAACAAATAAAGATAACGATATTGTATCGAAAACATGTTTCACATTAACACACAAGCATTTTCCGTCCACAAATTGAGCAGAAGGGGTCAGATCTCCAGAACGTCATCCGAAATAAAGAAAGGCATCCGAAATAATAAACTAAGTGCAATGTAGGATTATTATTAATCAATGCAATTGATTGATACATATCGATACTGAAATATCTGAAACGCTTCCAATTTTCATTTTCCACAGAATAGACACACGATATCAGCTGCTCTTTCTCTCACACACAAATCCGCCTCCACTTACTCGCCCGTTTCATTTGCTCCGGATGAATATTTTCGCTGTTACAGGGCTTGAATTTTATTGTATTGCACATAATTTTACTCATTCCCAAAGATTTTGAGCTCACACTGAAAGTGCAGCATATAAAGCCACCTCTCAGTACTAAATTGAGTACTTTTTCGCTGCTTATTGCGCTTAAACAGTCAAATGCACAAAATATTGTCAAAATACCATTCTTGGTGAGTAATCACGTAAACACAGTCAGATATGTTTTAAGTGAATGTAAACAGCTGAGAAAGAAAACGCATGTGTAACAGTATAATGGATCCGTGCGTCAGGTCTTAAAGTGACAGCAGCCTAATAAACCTGCTGCAAAATTATGAGATGATATTAAAAATATCTATATGGCAGTTTTGCCCATGATATCGATTTCAAAATTGTGGCCAGTGAAAATGCTGAGTGGCTGGTAACTTTGGAAAACCACTAGCCAGAGCGACTGGTGAGCAAAAAAGTAAATGTCAAGCCCTTCATGGGTTATCTTGTTCTACAAAACCATAGACATTCCCCTTGATATCATATAATCTTCTTATCTAAAGAAAACAGAATGATACCTCATAATAGCAGTGTTTCACTGTGGATCTGAAAGACGCATACTTTCACAGATAGCCCCCCATCACAGGCCATTCTTGAGATTCGCCTTCGAGGGGCAGGCCTATCGATACACAGTTCTGCCGTTCGTCTGTCTCTATCACCCGCACATTTATGAAGTGCATGGACATGGCGCTTTCTCCCCTGAGACTCCAGGCGCGTGCTGAATTATCTCGACGACTGGCTGGTTCTGGCGCAATCGCGGCTCACACCAGAGCAAATAAACGGCGCGCTAATAAACGGCTTTTATGTGTGCTTACTGGGAACATAATAAAGACACCTGGACTCGGTCGAGACCAAAAGCCATATTTGGCAAGACCAGTGGCCGAGACCGAGACAAGTCCGAGACCGTAGAAAAAGGGTCTCGAGTCCAAGACCGAACTCGAGTACTACAGCCCTTGTAGAAACATAGGAGGCAGGAGTGTGTGGCTTTATCAAAGCGGTCATTGGATGCCCATTTTCCACAGGTTTGTATGATACTTTGGTTAAAATTCCTTAATGGTTGTGTGAAACAACACCCTTTTTACCTCCTCAAAAACAGCTCTGTTCACAGCGACCCTGTGATTATTGAGAGTGTTTAGACTTTTTGAGGATAAAAAAAAAAGGAGTGAATGGATTTTTTTCATTGTATGGTGTTTGTGTCCACACACTGCAAAGTCTGGACTTGATCCGTTGTGAAGCAAGTATGCCCGAACCACAGCTGTTTGGACCAATCAAACTGTCAGTGCGGGCTTTATACGATGATGGACAGATGATCAACCGTAACGTAATCATCCACGTCACCAAAGAGCGCTTGGGTTGAATTCTTTTACAACAAAGAATGGCTTCCGCTGGAGAGTTACGATGTGTAGATTCAACCATCGCGTCTGTTAATTGAAGGTGTAGACAGCGCATTCATTATAAAAGAGAACCGCGATCAAGGCATTTGTCGACCCAATTGAGTGCAGAGGCTTTTTCTTTCCTGGTTCGATTGAAACACACCCAATAATCACAACCCAATGAAGCAGTATCAGACTCACATTCTGACGACGTCAGGCTACAAACACACATTTATATGCAAACACCATATAAAACCATATAAAAACACCCTTTAAATGCTGTCGTCTCCGCTGGTCTCCACTGTCTCCATTATATTGTCATTTTCTGCTCGACTGCCACTTTGAAACAACACAACCTTGTTTCTTAAGTGACTTTCAGCATGTTTCCTATAATAACCTCTGACATGTTTAGGTTTTACGTGAATCAAACCACACGGTCAGACTGAAACAGATTACTGAAACACTTATGAAACACTTAAAAATCGCATTTTATGTGATGGGTTACAATTTATTTTAAGGTTTTATTGTTACAGTGAAATTATATATTTAAGTACTGATTGATATTAATTAACAACATGTAATTACTATAGAATTAGGGTAGGATTAGGGTTTGGTTGAGGGTTAATTGCATGTAATTATGCATAATTTACAGTTATTACTACGGTAAGTACATGTAACATATGTAACAAGGACACTAAAATAAAGTGTTACCGATTTTTTTTTTGCTGTTCACACTAGCTAAATCTGATCGGTTTCCGATTATATATGCACAAAAATTGGATTTAGACCGAGTGTCTGAATGAGGCTTAAGCTGTGCAGAAGTACGTGTGCTCAGAAATGATCAGTGCTTTTATAAGAGTCACACGTGGTGTGTGAGAAATCTTGAGAAGCTTGTTAAGTGTGAGTTTAGTGGCCACAGGTTTAATCTGCAGGGTTAATGAGAGGGTTTGGTTGCACTCGGAGTGTAATGTGCGTATGAAGTGTGTGTGTGAGTCTGTGCTACCTGGATGCTTTCAGCTGATTGGCCGGATGAAGCAGGAAGAGGCGGAGCAGCCGAGAGCGGTGTGTTTAATGTGGTGGCATATAAAGACAGAGCTGATTTCTGTATGTGTGTGTGTGTGTGTGTGTGTGTGTGGCCTGGTAAACCCTACATTATAGGGACAAATTTTTTTGGTCCCCTTGAGTAAAAAAGCTTATAAATCATACTAAGTGGTGTTTTTTGAAAATCTAAAAAATGCAGAAAGTTTTGTGTGATGGGTAGGTTTAGGGGTTGGGTTAGTGTGTGTGAGTGTGTGAGTGTGTGTGTGTGGTAGGGTGAAGGGAGCACGTCCAACACCACAGAAACAAAACCCTCGGATAGAATCCCTCAGATGATAGAAGTTCGCCACACACAGAGAATAAAAGCCTAAAATGAACTTCTGTATTGGGCTGATCTATTACAGCAAGTATCATTTATACACACACACACACACACACACACACACACACACACACACACACACACAATGTTTTTAAAAGAAGTGTCTTCTGCTCACCAAGACTGCTTTTATTTGATCAAAAATACAGTAAAAATTAAATATGATATTACAGTCTAAAATAAGTGTTTTCTATGTGAATATACAGTAAGGTGTAATTTATTTCTGTGATCAAAGCTGAATTTTCAGCATCATTACTCCAGTCTTCAGTGTCACATGATCCTTCAAAAAATCAGTATAATATGAGGATTTGATGCTCAAGAAACATTCCAAAAGATTTCTACTCTAAATATGTTGTATATTTTAAAATATATTAATAGAATGCATTTAAAAATATTTATGTAGTCCTGTATATAAATATTTATTTAGTCATACATACATACATATATACAGTATACACACACACACATATATATATAGTATATATACAGTGTATATACACACACACACACACACACACACACATATATATATATATATATATATATATATATATATATATATATTAAATGTAAAGATTTATACATCACATTAGATCAAAGCAGACCTTCCTACTACAGGTAATACTGAGCGTTTAAAGTCTTGATGTGTTTACAGTGGTAAAGTGTCACACCGGACAGGGTAAACTGTGATGTGAAGCGCGATTGATGGATTTGCAGCGTGACCTCGGGCTCGAGCGTGTAATTAGCCGGTTCTTCCTGTGCTTTCATTCGTCACATGAAAACATTCCTGTTTTGATCCGTATCCTGTTATTCCATAAGACCCGTGAATCCGATCCGATCTACCCAAAGTATTTGATCACTAATAACCATTCCCACACAGAACATCCACACTATTCTCTGCTTATTCTAAGAAAAAAATCTGTGGAATGGATTTAAATATGCTAAACTGAGCTTTGCATCAAGCGTTACGGTCACACTAGCTGTACATTAAGTTGTAGGATTTTTTGCCCAGGCTTGAGAACGAGAGAGAAAGACCAGAGGAGAAAGACTGAAACGGGAAATGTGTTTTTCATAGTAAGGTGTGACTTAATCTCCTGTAAGATCCTAAATGTCCTGTGTGTGTCTCTGCTTGCTGCGGCTGCAAAAACAACAGAGGAAGAAACAGAGAATATCGGCTGCGTCCCAAATCACATTCTCTCGTGAGCAGGCACTTATTTTGAATGAGTAATTCACGATTGCTCATTAAGTATGAATGTATGTGTAGTATGAATGTAATCCGGACGTACTATCCGCCATGTTGTCATTAATTCTTAATGTACTGCAATGTCATCAAACACAGACATAACGCAGGTTAGGATTCCTATGGGGATATTTGTGTGTAAATAAATAGAAATATTATATTAATGAAAATTCTTTAATTTATAATATATATATATATATATATATATATATATATATATATAATACACCTACACTAGTATTAAATAAAAAATAAATAAAAAATTCAGCAAGAACACAAATTGATCAAAAGTGACAGTAAAGACATTAATAATGTTACGAAAGATTCTATTTCAAATAAATGCTTTCTATTCATTAAAGAATCTTGAAAAAAAATGTCCACCGCTGTTTTCAGCATTGAAATTAATAATAAATGTTTCTTGATCATCAAATCCTCATATTATACTGATTTCTGAAGGATCATGTGACACTGAAGACTGGAGTAATGATGATGAAAATTCAGCTTTGATCACAGGAATAAATTACACTTTACTATATATTCACATAGAAAACAGATGTTTTAAATTGTAATAATATTTATGTATTTTTTAGATTAAATAAATGCAGGTAAGCACAAAAGACTTCTTTCAAAAACATTAAAACCATTTTACCAACCGCAAACTTATGAACGGTAGTGTACATCTATTTATATTAATTATATCAACACATATTTTGTTTAATATAAGCTGTAACTTATCAACCCAAACACACACACACACACACACTTAGTGACAAATGTCTGTGATGAAATTAGTTAATGGTTATGTATGTTCCCTGGTATCCATTATGATAATTGCAGTCAAACGGTCTAAAATCTGGTGTAAACGCTCCTTAAGACCATAAAACCGTTGATTTCAGGATCATTTACAATCCTAAACATCCACAGGGAATATGTTTTTTTCCAAATCTCCCTCAGTTCTCACTCTCTTCTGGTGTCACCGGGCTTCACTTGTTTGCCTTTTGCAATCGATTCAGGAATTCCAGCTTTAAAAGCGAGTTTGTGTTTCCTCAGAAGAGAAGAGAGCGAGAGAGGAAGGAGCCGGGACCGAGCCGGGACCGAGCCGGGACCGAGCCCAGGAATTCAACTTTTATAAGCTGCTCGTTTCATGTGGTTATGAGCATATCCAATGCTGTGAAACCAATGATATCACTCCCACCGTGTGTGTGTGTGTGTGCGTGTGTGTGTATACACACCTGATCCAAACACGACGCTCTACAGCATCTGCTCTCGCTTTGAACTGAGTTTTATAACTTAAACACAAACTTTTATTTGTGGATAAACTAACTGCAGCAGAAGTAAACAGATGAGTACTTGTGTACACTAGAGTCGGGACAGATCCCACACCGGTCACTGATCAATTACTAACAAAACACACGATTGAGGAATCATAGACTACGTTTACATGCACCCTCATAATGCTATAGTAATGAGAATCAGGAATGACACTTTACCGCAGTACTTCGCTCTGAATCATATAGCAACCATAATCACGTGGTGTATGCCGATTTTAAATCGTGATAAAAAGGCATGTAAACACTTTAATCGCATCTATTCCACTCTGACCAAAGTGTGCATGTGCATTTTAATGGTTGAAAACATTGAAATGAAAAAAACTGACTTTTACACATCTCTGGTGATTCAAACACAAACAGTTACAGGACTTATGATTGGATGTGAAAGCCAATGATTTCCATTAAGACTGATATATATACACACACACAAATACTGTATATATATATATATATATATATATATATATATATATATATATATATGTATATATATATATATATATATATATTGCAATATGAATAAATACAGGAATATTGACCAGATGACTTTAATAGCTATATTTGGAAAGAATTACTCTAGACGACTGAGTTTATTAGGGACTGTGAGCTTATTAAACACCAACTGTGTTTGTGACTTCCAGTCCGTGTCTGTTATAAATGTGAAGATTTGGCCACTGCCGTCTGGAAATACAACAACCGCTATAGGGTGAAATAGAGTCTGTTGGTCAAGACTGAGCGTCTGAGTCACGGCTATAAATCCACAGCGCCGCCCTGTTATATGTCCTTCTAACCAGCAGATCTTTTAGCATCTTGGCCTGATGATGAAAAGATTTGAGAACAAAGTGGATATTTTAGTAGACACATCACAGTGCATTAGATTTAACGCATTTCATGAAGTTGAACAACTTTAATAATCCGCTAGAATGAAAAAGACTTGCAGTGAACATCAAAAAAGAAACACAGGCTCAAATCTGATTTTTTCTCAGATTTTTTTTCACCTCCAAATGTAGTTTGAATCAGATTTGAAAAAATCTGATTGAATGTGTTTGTTTCAATAACTTTCAAAAACATAGCCTTAATGTCTATTTTTCTTAATGTCATTTTTTTGTTTTTTTTGCAGAAACAATAGGATCTAGTGTTGGAAAAGTTGAGTCAAATGTCAAGATACATTTTAATTACAAATATGCATATATTTCATTCAATGAATGTTTATTGAATGTGTAAATGCTTCCGTTAACACTGCCATTCAGAAATCTAAAACCAATTTTAGGATTTTTTAAAATGTTTTTGACTTCAAGACTACATTTATTTGATCAAAAATACAGTAAATACAGTAAAAACTGTGAAATATTATTACAATTTTAAATAGCTGTTTTTTAATGAGAATATATAGTAAAGTGTAATTTATTCCTGTGATCAAAGCTGTATTTTCAGCATCATTACTCCAGTCTTCAGTGTCACATGATCCTTCAGAAATCAGTATAATATGATGATATGATGCTTAAAAAACAGTCATTATTATTATCAATGTAAAAACAGTTGTGCCGCTTCATATTTTTGTGGAAACTGTGATAATTTTTCAAAATTTTCTGTGATAATTTTGCTATTAATCAAATACTTTGATATTTGATTAATAGAAATCAAATATCTAATAGAAATAGATGGTTGAGAGGGTGAATGCATAAAAAAATACTTAAATGCATTCACAACCTTGCAACTTTGTTATTTGAATAACATAGTTACATAAAGTAATACATCCTTTCCATTCAACATTTGGCCCTCAACAATAGAATAATATATATATATTTTTAAATAGTTTAGCTTTTAACGCCTTTTACATGACACTGTTTCTTTTCATGGCCATAGGTTAAAATAAAATAAAAAATCTACTACACTATTTTAGTAAAAACTCATTTAAATCCTCCTGATGTTTTCTTGTATACTTTCCTTATGTGGGCTTCTAGGTCGCTTATAGCACTTTTATTTGACACTGACACGTACGTGCCAGCTTTGCATGTCATGCTTTACACGGATCCCGACCGAAACGAAAACACAGGATTTGTCTCTTTAAATCATCTGATTTTACATTTGGGCTCTTTTTTTTTTACGCTGTTCAGGAGCCATGTGACACTGTTGATAAGTGCTGCTCTGTCTCTCTGTTGTGCCACTCTAATGACTGACATGCACTTTGACCAATGTTTGCGTTGCGTACATGACCGACCGACCAATGGTGGCGTACGAGAAGGCGGGACCTAAAGCAATGCAAAAACGGCGACTGTAGAAAGCAAAAGCCGAATCCCGGACATTTTGGTTGATCTAGAAATCCCGGCCGGACGCATTTTATTAGGTCCAAAAAGAGGGCACGTCCGGGAAAAAGAGGACGTATGGTCACCCTAGTTTAGGACTTAATTCTCAGGGTTTAACCTCTCTAAACCTTTTTCTGGTGGCCTTTCTGAACTTTTAACCCAAACCAAAACACATTCCCTCCCCATTCCCCCTCCAGCGATCCCCGTCCTCTGACCCGCTTCCTCGTCCCGCGTCCGTGTTCCCGAGCGCAGGCCCGGGCCTGATCCACAGAGGTATTTCACCAGCAATTAAACAGCGGCTGATCTTCAAACACACTCGCTGAGCATCGAAGGCACAAAAATCACGACAGTAAAACATATACGCCGGCGCTGCAGGGCGAAGCAGAAACTCCAACACCGACTTCCTGCGTCAGCAACACCGAAAACAGCGCAGGCTTCATAGTGTAGCTTTATTCACTGCTAAATTACAGCTGTGTAACATTTTATGTTCTAAACGAACAATTTAAACAATGAGCGAGTCAGGTTATTATCGTTAACTAAAAGTAAAACTATTAAAAACATTTCTGATAATTGAAAATAAAGCTTTAATAAAATGTAGATATTAGTTGAAAAACTGAAACGAAATGAAAATTAGAATTAAATAATTTAAGTTAAAGCACAAAAATGATTAACTGAAAAAAAGAAAAAAAAAGAAACTTAAACTGAAATAAAAATTAATTAAACCTAAATTGCAATTAAAAAAAAATATGACAAAAGCAAATAAAATGACTAATAATTGAACTAAAATGAACATGAAAATAACAAAACAAAAAGCTAAATCGAAATAGTTGTGAACGGACACTACAAGAAATATAATTCTGAGTTCCCATTTGAAAAGAAAAAAAATCCACAATAGAGTTTTTATGACTTTACAAAAGAGGAAAAAAATATTGTAATATAATATTATAATATTCTCTCAGCCGTTGTGTAAAGGCTATAACACACCAAGCCGATGTAAAAGGACTAGCGGTGACGAAAGCACAATGTGTTGTTGCCACTCTTCGACTGTGTCTCGGCCAAACCGCTTCGCTTGAACACCGAAACGACTAAAAGCGACGGCCAACTAGCAATGCGTTCTGCGTCTGCGTGCAAGTAAACATCTGTCTATATCAGCAGGAATCAATAAGCCTATATTTCTCATTCTAAAAAGGTCAAACAAAACAAAGACTTCAGATTAACAAAGCAGCACTTGCTTATTATTTTGAATATCAGTCATATGCACAGCACTTTCTTCATTTCAGGCGCTCATGTTGATAATATTCGAACGTCGACATGCTCAAGTAAGATGACACAAAATCAGAACAGCTTTCTAATTGCCAATCAGAGTTCTCTGTAATTTAATGCCAAGGTAAGAAAACACCAAGTATAGTGTTATAAATGCATACAATACATTTAAAAAAAATAAATACAAAAATAAAAATCTTTGCTAGATTTATGATGTTAATAACTGTGAAAAGTACAGTTCAGGCGGTTGAAGCTTGAATAGCTTGAATCCACAACAAATGGACTTTGCAGGCAAAAAATGAAAGCGGAAGATCCTGTAATAAAACATGAATCAACATATTTTGCAATAGCATTGATTAGGTTCACAAATCGACACGTCAGCCATCGGCACTGATCCTCAACAAATCCGTCTCCATGCCAGATCCAATCACATTTCATTTAATATTCAACAATATTATTGATCTGCCTGCATTGACACTATTATATGAACTGAACTGAGCTGGACAATGACATCACGGTTTCTCCAGAGCGGCTAGATATATAAATGAACTAAAATAATATCTTTTTTACAACAAAATGAAACATCACTGAACTCACTTAAGCTGGACTGTGACGCTATTTTCTTCTAGAAACAAAGTTTGTTGCATTATTTTCCTGTTATCTCTGTAAAGCTGCTTTGAAACACTCTGTATTGTAAAAAGCGCTATATAAATAAAGCTGACATGACTAAACAATGATTATGCAGATCACAATCTTTAAACCAGTCACTGATTTGATATAAACAATATAGACAAAAAAAAAATACAAAAACAACAAAATTAAATGAAACGGAAAATATAAAAATAAAAAATAAAATTTCAAAAATATGAATAAACACTATAATACATCTAAATTATACTGTAATACTGCAGTATTGACCAACTTTTGTAACATTACTTTAAAACAATCATTCAAAAGAACAGCAGCATATAAGCGACTTGCCTATTTTTCAGATATCCGTCTTTTTAATAATGGGGGAGTTTTTGATGTAATTAATGACATTCGCACTGATCAGATTCATCCGCGTAAGAGCCGAAGCACAACTCACATGATTATCACAACAGTGTTCTGCCGCGAGTAACTTGTAGTTTAATGCTTCGACGGCTAGAGGGCCTGAAGTCACATCTAGTGTAGTTTGAAATGGCAGTAAGTATCTGTATGTCCCAGAGTTATATTTAGAGTGGCATTCCTCAGAGTTCACACACACACTGACACCGACGACCATCTGACATGTGAAAAAATGAGCGCACCTTCAAGAATGACACGAGACACAAACATTTTGCATTCCCAGTTTCCAAAAGCAGCTTCAATCACTCTGGCAGCACTACAGAAACACACACACACACACACACACACACACACACACACACACACACACACACACACACACACACACACACACAGACAGACAGACAGACAGACAGACAGACCAATCACAACACACAGATCCATCCGACCAATCAGAGCACAGTGTGCTTTTCAGAAGGAGGGGCTTCATAGAGACAGGAAGTAAACAGAACGTTACTGACAGACTGGGAAGAGAGGAGACGCAACAATGGAGAATATGAGGAAAATAATCAACATTCAAGCAGGAAAACCTGTTCAAGTAGGGCCTAAAAACAACAGCAACACTTTAAAAAAGGGCATAAAGGTCCTCTTTAAAAAAAATACATTCATCATGCAGAGATGGAGGGAGAAACAGAGAATAATTTAGCAGAAATTCTAAAATTCTAAATTCTTATTTAAATTCTAAATAACAATTAAGCACATTAAACATTCTTATTACAATAATATTCTTATTACAATAATATGAAGGTTATATATATATATATATATATATATATATGTGTAGTATTTATTGTACTAATATTATTATTGTAACAATGTGGTTGAATCATCGGAGGAAGCAGGATCCACAAGCAGTACACTTTATTAATTAAACTCACAACTCAGAACTAGACAAACTCAGGCTAGGGAAACAGGACACGGGAATCGAATAACACAACATTACAATAACAAGAACTCACCAAGACTGAACTAGACACAGGGCTTAAATACTAAGGCAAACAAGATAACAAGGGGCGTGGCTAATCAGAAACACCCAGGGAGACTAATAAACAAGACAAACTACAAAGGACTACAAAACATGGCACAGAACAGGAAATAACAAAAATCAACACAAGACAAGGGGAACACAAGAAAGGAATTATAACAATTATGCTCATTTAAAAAAATAAAAGATTTATGTAATGAGGATAATGCAAATTATGAATAGAAATTAGATGAATTTAAAAAAAAACATTAACATCCGAAAACATTACAGCAATGACAATTCGTCAGAAAAACACCACAATGAAATACTAAAACAAAAATAGGATAATATTTATTTTCTAGTGAAATATGAGCCAGACATTTTTTCTGATAATTTTTTTTTTAAATATATAAAACCTAATACTTCACTTTAATCTTATATAAATAAAGGTATTTGTTGTAATGCCTGGACATAATGCAAAATATGTATAAAAATTATAAGAATAATAAAAAACATCTGGATGCATCACAGAAATAAGAATCTGATGGAAAAATGTGACAGTTAAATATAATAGACTAACAAAGTTTAATTTTCTTCATAATTAAAAATTTTTTACATTTAATTTTAATAAAAATCTTAATGGGGAAAAAAAAACCTTTTTTTATATAAAAATACTTCAGCTTCTCCAAATCAACATTTAGCAAGAAGGAAACACACACACGCACACACACACGCACGCACACACACACGCACACACACGCACACACACGCACACACACGCACACACACGCACACACGCACGCACACACGCACACACACACGCACACACACGCACACACACACACACAAACACACACACGCACACACACACACACACACCTCAGCTGCCCAGAGAGGAGATGTAGGCTCTTGAGTTCTCATCCATGTGAGAAGAGCCCGTTCCAATGGGAACACATCCCACAAAGTGTGCGACATAGTGTGAGTAACAACAACAGAAGACTTATCGCCCGCTGGGACGACCTTGAGCTTCAAACACAACAGATGCATCGCTGGAATCCACAACAACTGCACACACTGTTGCTCAGCGACAAATGGGCCAAAACACACACACACACACACAATCAGATATACACACTCCTCACAAAGACCCGAACGAGTGAAAGAGACCGGCATGGAGAAACTTTAAACTTATCAAACGCAACTAACACACCCTGACAGACTCAACATAAAAGACACACACGCCCACTTCCTATACGGCCAAATGAATGCATTCCATCACCAATCAAAGCGCTTTCTCTCTCTCTCTTTCTCTGACGGAGAGATGATGAGGGAGGTTCTGCCAACAAAAGCCCTTTCTTTTCTCTTTATCACACACAGCTGATAACATCAGCCCGTAGAAAACGCTGGAAAGAGAGCAGATGAGAGACGGACGCAACAGCAACACACAATACAACTACATTTATATAGTTTATACTATATGCATTACAACTGAAAGCCAAAGAGGAAGATGAATATATAGTAGTTTTATGTTTAACATATCATGAGTTGGGGTGTGTGATATTGACCAAAAAATTATATCTCAATATTTTATGGGATTTTCTCGATAACGATAATTAGACGACAGATCAGGTTTAGTTGTGATGCATGAATTTAGCTCTGCATGTGCTGAAGATGAGAAGCAAATATGGCCAAGACAAAAGTGCATGAATATTTACACTGAAAGGTTGTTGGCAGCCTAGTTTTTAGGTTTAAAACGTATGGTATAATAGGGGAGTCCAGAAACCGAGACTTGCAGCAACGCCATGAATGAATGAATGAATGAATGAATGAATGAATGAATGAATGAATGAATGAATGAATGAATGAATGAATGAATGAATGAATGGTTTGGTTTTGTTGACGGGGGTGGGGTGGTTGTTTGGTCTTGTTGACGGGGGGAGGGGATTGTTCGGTTTTGTTGACGGGGGGGGGGGGGGGGTTTACATGTGCTTCAAGAGGCACACACGCAAATTTGAACACACACACAAGGTCTCTTGCTCTCTCCCTCTTTGCCGAGCGCACGCAACTCGATTTGGAGCTCGCGAGCTCTAGATTCCGGGAGATTTGAACTAATTTGCGGGCATCAGGGAGCAGCTATCAATATGCGGGAGACTCCCGGAACTTCCGGGAGACTTGGGATGTCTGCATATGTACTACTGTACACCCAAAGCACTTTACAATCATGTCAGGGGATCTCTCCTCAATCCACCACTAGTGTGCAGCATCCACTGGGAGGATGCGACAGCAGCCACAGTACAAAGGCGCCAGTGCGCTCCCCACACACCAGCTAAAGGTGGAGAGAGGAGAGACAGTGATAAAGCCAATTCATTGGATAGGGATTATTAGGAGGCCATGATTGGCAAGGGCCAATGAGTGGAATGTGGCCAGGACACCGGGGTTACACCCCTACTCTTTTACGAGAAGTGCCATGGGATTTTTAATGACCACAGAGAGTCAGGACCTCAGTTTTACGTCTCATCCGAAGGACGGTGCTTGTTACAGTACAGTGTCCCCATCACTTTATTGGGGTGTTAGGACCCACACAGACCACAGGGTGAGCACCCCCTGCTGGCCTCACTGGCCATGGCATCCAGGGAGGAAGCGGCTTGCCCACAGGCTTTGTAAGCCTTGCCCGTGAGAAAGGACGAGAACTTACAGGCCTTAGAGGGGAGACGAGGATCACCCTTCCAGGAGGTAGCGGTCGCCGGACAGACCGCTCCACTGGAGGGATAGCCTCGTAACCCTTTGCCGTTCCTCCGTCAAGGGTAGTGTGGCGAGCAGGACGAGGCCGAGGGCCGTGAGAGAGCGGCACGAGGCCGGTGGCGTGATTACTGATGAGCGACACCTGTGACGCACCGGTCTCGTATCTCTCACGGAGGAGCGGCAGCATAAAGGAGGAGCGACGACAGTGGAGATGGAGAGAAGAACAGGCCTGGACCTGTTTTGTTTTGTTTGTGTTTTATTATGTGACAGCAGTCGTCCGTGAGGGGCCGCTGTCTTATACTTTCATTTTGTATTTGTTTATTTTATTATTAAATTGTTGGAATGTTCGCCGGTTCCCGCCTCCTTCTTCCCATAACATCTAACCCCGTTTCAGGTAGAGAGGGGGGAGGAGGTACTAAGGCGGTTTCTGGCAGAAAAAGGTGTTGTCCATGACCTAGTAACCTCCTCATGCACTTCAGGAAAGAATGGCACTGGGGCGGAGCGCTGAGGACCAGCACGGTCCGCCCCGAGCAACCAATCATCCAACCGAGACGGTTCAGGACACGTTCCACGCGAACCCGAGCGTCTCGGCGACCCGTTTCAGCATAGCTGACATTTCTGTATCCCCATTTCCCATCCCCATCTTCTGGCCCACCCCAGAAGAGACACTAGAGCTGGGCATGGAAATGGGGACTCCACCTTCAAGGCGAGTCTCGATCTCAACACCGAGATAGTCATGTTCCTGCAATGAGAACATGAACCATCCATAAAAGCTGCTTCAGCGTGCTGAATGCCCAAACACGTGATGCATCTATTGTGACCGTCAACTGGGGACAGGGAACGACGACATCCAGAAATGCACGGGTGGAATGGCATCTTGAAAAAGACGCAGACACACCCGTGTTGCACTTTCAGGAAATGTGACTTTCACCAGTGCCGGAGCACACAGGGGAATGACCACAGCAACACTTGACAGGGGATGGTGCAGCCCGTACCAGTGAAGTACTCACTTCTTCGCCCTCTAACCAGCCGTCAAACAAACAAACACAAAGAGAATGCTGTTAAAACAGCAGTTGAGAGCTCAGAAGCTCGCGATCATCGCTCCACTTGCCCTGTAGAAACACCAGCACCAGGAGAGCCTTCCAGAAGAAGCTCCGACACACTCGCTCGTTGAAAGAATCAACACTCTTCAGAGACATTGACATGAAGGTCGATCGACTCCGAAGCCAAAGACTATTTCTTGGTTTTGTGACAGAGCCCTGACACTCCTGTTTTGTCTTGTACTGTGTAGCACACAGCTTGTTTAACACTAGCTGTGTGCTTTAATGTTGTCATGTTTTGTGTGAACACATGGCTTATTAGTGTTCTCATTGGCTGCGTGTTCATGTCTCATTTTGTATTACCACATGGCTTGTGATTTGTTTTACTGGCCATGTGCTTGTTTTAGTGATGTTTGGTGTGAGCACATGGCTTGTCATGTGTGTTTCCTTGTGCCATATGCTCTCCTGTTGATTGTCTAACCCCGCCCATCTTGTTACCTGATTGATTCATTTGCCCCACCTGTCCTCCCTCGTTACCCTCTTTTGTTTGCTTCCCTATTTATTCTCCCTGTGTTTTCAGTCCTGTGCTGGTTCGTCGTCGTATCTACACCGTGTGTTTCCCTGCCGTCACGTCAAGTCAAGTCACGTCACGACAAGTCAAGTCAAGTCAAGTCAAGTCAAGTCAAGTCAAGTCAAGTCAAGTCAAGTCAAGTCAAGTCACGTCAAGTCAAGTCAAGTCACGTCAAGTCACGTCAAGTCAAGTCACGTCAAGTCACGTCAAGTCAAGTCAAGTCAAGTCAAGTTACGTCAAGTCACGTCACGTCACATCACGTCAAGTCAAGTCAAGTCAAGTTACGTCAAGTCACGTCACGTCACATCACGTCACATCACGTCACATCACATCAAGTCAAGTCACGTCAAGTCACGTCAAGTCACGTCAAGTCACGTCAAGTCAAGTCAAGTTCAGTCAAATCACGTCACGTCAAGTGACGTCAAGTCACGTCACGTCACGTCAAGTCACGTCAAGTCACGTCACGTCAAGTCACGTCAAGTCACGTCACTTCAAGTCACGTCTGTCTTGTTTTCCTCCTCTTGGTAGTTTTTGTTTGTATTTTGTTTTATTTTATTATCATTAAAAACCCATTGTCCTGCACTTGAGTCCTCGCTACTTTCATCACACACAATCCCTGACACTTCCGTGTTTATACCAGCGCTGCGGGGCGGAGCGCGAGATGCAAATCTGCATTGGCTCGTTTTATCAAATCTCAAAGATGACAGGCTCCCTAAGCGTGAGCCCAATCAGTACGAACTGAAAGGGAACCGGGAAGCTGTAGGAATTCAAATTAGGACGTTTTTATTCTAATTATTTGAATGAATTCATTGTGGAATACAGTATTCCACCTGGGCAGGAACTGGGAAGCTGTAGGAATTCAAATTAGGAAGTTTTTATTCTCATTATTTGAATGAATTCGTTGTGGAATACAGTATTCCACCTGGGCAGAAGTGTTTTTGGCAAATTTATCATGTCAACTATCCATAGTGTTTTATGCATACAGAAAACTTGCATACTGTATGTACAGTATACTGTTCATACTATAAAGAGCAATAGTAGTATGCTACATTTATTCATTTAGCCGATGCTTTAATCTGCAGACAGTTCATGCAACAATAGTGTAAGTTATATTGTTACACAACAACTGTTGTGTAATGCATACTGCTACACAAACAATGTTTTTAAATAGTATGCAATGTATGATGTATGTACTGTACATTATATTATCTATTAGAGAGTCTGATGACAGACCGACCATTTCTACTGAACGCCCATGTCAAATAACACAAAGAAAGATGGAGTGAGAGAACAAGTCAGTAAAAAGATAAAGGCATCAGTTTGAGGTCTGATTCATGTTGTGTTGAGAGAAACACACTGGAACTGAGAGATTTACACGTGTGTTTGAGGATTTCCCTCTTTAACATACTTCCTGACGCTCTGTCGCTCTCAGTGCTGGTCACGCAAACATACTGAACACACACACACACGCATGTACAAACATGCACATCAGATCCCAGAACCCAGAGGACAGACCAATCACCAATCAGTTCTCCTTAATAGATGTTTCTCCAAGAGTTTGACTTTCTCTGCTCATGTGAAAGCAAACAATTCTACACAGACTGAACTTCATTTGTGATTGCATGAGTAATTTCACATGAAGAGTTCTCAGAAGTCTCAAAATTAACTTAAACATTGCTCAACAAATGATCTGAGATGCTGCACTGCTGTGAAAAATGATTCATTAAATTTACTTAAAATATGCATATTTTTTGCAAGTCACTTTTAAACCCTTAAAAGTGTTGCTTTAAAAGTATTTTACGTTTTTTAACCCTAAAAGTCTAATCTATGCATTTTAAGATCATTTAGTTTATTTCCATGTTTCAAAATCAACTAGATGTTGTTCATTTACTTATTACATTTAATAAAATACATTTTAATAAAACATTAAAATTGCCTGAACAAATGATAAACACCAGATAAGTCATTTAAAAAATGTCACACAGTCATTTAAAAAACTACTATTTATTACTATATCATTACAAGCTGTAAAAGCAATAAATAAAGCTATTAATACATGAAAGTTCTTAAAATATTGTGCCTTTAAATAAATAAATGATTTTTAATATATTTAAGTAATTTAACTCTAATATAAATTAACAAAGACAAGATGTAAACTAAACTAGCATTTAAATGAATAAATTATTAATATATTAAAATAATTAAATTAATATAAATTAAAAATGCTACAAAAACCACATGAAATTAAGATAAACTAAACTAAAATAGTATTTAAATGAATAAATTATTTGTAATATATTAAAATACATTAAAAAGCTAAAAAATGCATTAAAATCAAGGTGTAAACTCTTAATTTTCCCTTAATAATACTGATTTTGCCGAGTAATGTACAGTACTGTGATCGGGAACATAACTGTGTGATTTTAAAATACATTTTAATAAATTTTATATATCACTAAAAAAAAATATTGAAATATTTTAGCAGAAATACCAAAAATATCTATCTGTATATTTCTGTCTTTTTTTTCACACCGTCTGATATCATTGTATAGAAAGAGGCAGCACATACTTTCTGAAAAAACATCCATAATTCAGACTCATTATCTCAAACTTAAAACTCATTTATTCAGATATCCTTATCCTTCAAGATTACTGTGAGCACTCAAATCTAGCATTTGTTTTATTTGTCATCATGTTTGTAATTGCTACTTTCCCTTGATGTTTAGTGACCTTGAGTGATTTGAAAGGCGCCTTAAATAAAATGCATTATTATTATTATTATTAATAAACATTTCCTTATTCACAGACCAGCAGCTACGATCCTCATCATCAGTGACATCACAACAGTGATTATAATCTCTCGTACATCGAACACACACTCTCCTGCCTTCACTTCTCCATCATTTTAAAAGCAAACAGGATTAGATGTGGGCCAAAGGAGTGTTTTAGTGAAAAGAGGGGCATCTCTGAGAAACGCTCACATTAAATCCAGCATGTCGAGGCATGGGTCCTGTCTCTTCCTGTTCACTCTGACTCACGTTCCCACAAAACGACACAGAGAAACACTCGCTCCTTTCATTCCATATGAAAACAGCGCTTTGTGGATTAAGTATTGAACAAATATAAAGTCACCACGTCTTTTGGGAGCGTTCGTAATCACAATGAGCTGGAATCCGAGGCTTCTGCCTTTGATGGTTTGGCGTGGACCTCCGAACCCGAGACGCAGGGGATGTTTGGATTGTGTGGGAGACTATGAGGAGTTTTGGGTAAATATTTGGAACTCTTTTCATACCGAGACAAGCATCGCTGGACTAGTCCAGACTGGGACGCTTTATGAAAGGGACGTACATTATCCACGGTGCAACCAGGAAACAAGTGCCTTTATATCTGCTATTGGTGCCAAAACACCACTTATACTAAACCTTCATTCCTGCAAAGGATATTCAGCAACTGCTCGGAAACTGGCATTAAAGGACGAACGTCAGAGTCCATGATGTCTTCTTCACAGCAATATTTGCATTTGATTGATCTGCGATGCAAATAGAGGAAGTTGCAATGGAACATCTCAGTCACGAGAGTTGTAACTGGTTATTACAGTTAACTAAGAGCTAACGTTAACCAAGCACTGAGTTAAAGATAGTACTAGTAAGTACTAACTTATGTACTAAAAAAAACAAAACTTAAATAAAAATGAATACAATTGTAAAAATTAATAAAATGTAATTATTACATTTTAAATTTAAAAATGAATTAAAAAAACTTAATTAATAAAAATGAATGAAATCTAATAAACAAACTAATATTAAAGTTTTACTTCTTTCTACTCCTTTTTGTACATGTAAATAGAGGTGTTTTTTTTAACATTATTATTTTCTCTTTTTCTGTCTGTATTTACATGTTCAAAATAAAGATATCAATCAAAACTAATGAAAAACGGCAAAATATACATCTAAACTACTAAAAGTAAAAGCATAAAAATTTGTTATTTTAAATTAAATAAATGTTAAACTGAAATCAAATATAAAAAAATGTGTGTGTAAATATATATATATATATATATAAATAGCAATCATTGCTGTGATTTTTTATATTTGTTTTAAGTTAACATTTATTTTACACACACACACACACACACACACACACACACACACACACACACACATATATGTATAAATTTTTTTGCTGAAATCAAATATAAAAAAGTATATATATATATATGTTTTAAGTTATGACTATTTTACACACACACACACACACACACACACACACACACACACACACACATATATATGTATACATTTTTTTGCTGAAATCAAATATAAAAAAGTATATATATATATATATATGTTTTAAGTTATCATTATTTTACACACACACACACACACACACGTATACATTTTTTGCTGAAATCAAATATAAAAATGTATATATATATAGTTGTAAGTTATCATTATTTTACACACACGCACGCACGCACGCACGCACACACACACATACATATACACATACATATATACACATACATACATATATATATATATAAAACTAAAATTACTAACTAAATTAAACTAAAACTAAAAAAATTCTAAACTAATTCAACATTTTAATAAAGCCTGTGAGAGCATCTCAGTGACTCTAAAATAACACTTCTGTGCTGTTGGGAAACACAATATGATGTAAACAGTGAAACGATGTGTGTTCTGTGACAGTACACAAAAACTAAACATCACAACCATCAGACAACCAAAACCCCTCATTTAGCCTGGTCTTATGTGTATTTATACTGTCGGCTTTTTGAGAGACAATCCAGAACGAGTGTAATAGG
>JAPDVR010000004.1:3637985-3685485 GCA_026230005.1 Gila orcuttii | reverse complement strand
CCAGCAGAGGTTGGCACTGCGGCACGTTGCTCTCCGGACTCTCGAGTTTGACGATGCTGATGAAATCGGGTTCCTGACGCTCATCTTCACTGGTGTTACACAGAGACAACGGGTGAGACTGTAGAGAAACAGAGACAGTCATATGTAAAACAGGGAAATGTGACTGAGATTGACCACAACATTCATTCAATAAATCCCAATGGAGATTACCGACTCCTCGGATTACCTTCTGTTATCTCGGCATCCTCTTAGAAATGTATTTCTGAATGTCTGTGATTCCAGACATAACACTTCTCATTTAAACTTATTTATTTGGACTTTTACCGAATACTTTTTTTCTCATTGCACTGCTTTAAACTGTAGATCATGGCACTAGTAATGCCAAGGTCACGGGTTCGATTCCCAGGGAATGTAATCACTGATAAAAAAAATTGTAAACCTTGAATGCAATGGATAGAAGCATTTGCCAAATGCATAGACGCATTTAATGTCCAATTATTTAAGTATAAGTAGCTGATGATGTGCAATCTGCTCCATGTGACTATCCCCTGATAAACTCAATGGATTCAAATGAAGTCAGTCTTCTTATATCTGAATACTGCAATGAGTGAATGAAGTAACTTCAGTTTACAGCGGCTCTTTGATGTTAAAGAGGCAACTTCCTCTTCCTAGCATGTGGGCGCGCATTTGACTAATAGTTCCCTTATCAATGAAGACCAAAAGGCACATTGATGACAGAGAAGGGGCAGGCGCTCACATTATAAAACTCATCAGCATAGCTCATGAATATTAATTAGGTGATGTAACATTTGCCCAGCTTATTCACTATATATGCACAATTGTAGAATCGAGATTTATTTAAAGTCCCCCTGTGGTGAAAATCAAGCGTTTAATATTGTTTATATGTTTTATATGCTTTAAGACAATATGCTTTATATGCTTTTACATATATGCTATAAGACAAACCATGTGTAAATTCATAAGTCGACAGCATTGCTGAGTATTTTCTCCTTAAAACTGCAGTGAACCAAAGACAGTCGGTTTGAAATCGCTGGTGTTTCTGACGTCACAAACTACCTTGTAACCAATCAGATCAACGTGTGATCGTCAACGAGTGGATCTCTGAGCTGAGTGAGTGAGTGGAGGCGGGGCTCATTTGCATATTCATAGAACCATGCATACTAAATGAGGCAAGGGTGTCGAGTTACATTCAAGATATTTTAAGGCATGAGGAATTATTTTTTCAAGGAAAAAAACTTTGAATATGTCATTTCGGTGATCAAAGATGAGTTTTAAGGGATAAAATTATTGACTACAGGGGGATTTTAAGTCTTTTAAGTTAAAAAGGTGGAAATTTATATGTATATTGCTAATGCTTACATCGTTTTCTAGTATGAGAATATGAAATCTGTATTATCCAGGTGCAATGTTATGATGTGATAGTATGTCCTAACACTGGTGTAACACTGTCTTACTACAAACTCAGAAAACATGAAACCAGTGTGTTGTGAAAGTATGCAAATTGGGACATAAACATGGATGCACTGGGACCCCTCCCTGAATAAACCTCCAGCAGTGGGAAGATTCCCATGGGACCCTCCTCACCCAGCGTCCCCTTCATCCCACTCAACCGAGCGGAAATCCCAACGTGAAACTGAGCCAGCCGGCAGGAGCGTGACATCAGCACCTGGCACATCAGCAGAGTCATGATGTCATCCGTGCAGAAGGGCTGGTGTGTGTCAATCAAAACCAGACACCATGGAAAGAGTGAGAAAAACAGAGGAGTGGAGGAGAACCATGGAAATGACAGGAACCCTACAGCACACGAACACCGGAGCAGAAGAATCATGCGTAATGCCGTCCTAAAGGTCAGAGGTCAGTCGCTCAGTGTCTGTAAATTGAAGAGTGGTGTGTTTGTCTTTAGTACGCTCTAAAATCACTTTCAATAGACAATCAATAAAGTCATCATATACACTGCCGTTCAAAAGCTTGGGATCGTACGATTTTTAATGTTTTTAAAAGAAGTCTCTTCTGCTCACCAAGGCTGCATTTATTTGATAAAAAAAAACACACACACACAGTAATATTGCTAAATATTATGAGAAGTTAAAATAACTGTTTTTTTATTTGAATATATAGTAAAGTGAAATATATTCCTGTGATCAAAGCTGAATTTTCAGCATCATTACTCCAGTCTTCAGTGTCACATGATCCTTCAGAAATCACTCTAATATGATGATTTGATGCTCAAAAAACATTCATTATTATTATCAATGTTGAAAACAGTTTTGGACATTTTTTTTTTCAGGATTCTTTGATGAATAGAAAGTTCTATTTAATTTATTTGAAATAGAATATGTTGTAACATTATAAAAATGTCTTTACTGTAACTTTTGATCAATTAATTAATGCATCCTTGATTAATTCAAGTATTGATTTCTTTTATTCCCCCCCCCCCCTTAAAAAAAAATTCTTACTGACCCCAAACTTTTGAACAGTGGTGTATAATGTTACAAAAGCTTTCTTTTTCAGATAAATGCTGTTTTCAACATTGATAACAATGAATGTTTTTGAGCATCAAATCATCATATTATACTGATTTCTGAAGGATCATGTGACACTGAAGACTGGAGTAATGATGCTGAAAATTCAGCTTTGATCACAGGAATAAATTACATTTTAAAATACATTAAAGTAGAAAACAGTTATTTTAAATTGTAATAATATTTCACAGTATTACTGTTTTTGTTGTTGTTGTATTTTTAATCAAATAAATGGTGAGCAGAAGAGACTTCTTTTAAAAACATTAACCTTTAAACGGCAGTGTACATCTGTAAATATGCAAACTTTACGTCTGAGCACCTAAAGATAACAAATCCATATTCCCATAAATATATACATAAAGAAATTGATACTTTTGTTCTGCATGGAGGATGCCTTGCAACAAAAAGAAAAAGAGGAAAACTGTTAAATAAAGTCTGGATCCAGTCGTTAGCCTCTGCAATCCCACAATCCTCCTCTAACGAATCCTCAGTAAAAGAGTTGTCATCAATCCTCCTGAACAGCGTGAGCTTCTGGAGCGTAAAGCTAATCATTATCTCTGCCAGCGAATGCCAGCTCTGTTCCCCATCAAGAGACCGTCCGACACACACACTCTATCATCTCCGCTGGGTATTTTTATCTCACAAAGGGGCAGAAGTCTAAAAACAACATCAGTTCTGACCCCAAAAGACACATCTTCATATGTTTTTTTGAAAAACGGAGGCACTCACAAACAGATTATTGACAATAGTGCGAGCCGCCCGTAGCGTCTGTGTAAACCACAGACCGGACTGGGATGAGACATCTCTCTATACGGCTTTGTAGTGGCATAAAGACATTCCAGTGTCATCATCTCACCACAGTCAGACGGTAAAAATACACACATCCAACGGCCTTGAACACAAACAGAGGACAGATAATAAAGAGTTGCTGTGGTGAGAAAGTTATTTTCTCTTTTCTTCCTCTGCCAGTTACGCAGTTTGTTCATGTTGTGCTTTACATCATTCTGTTACTCTTTTCTATCTCTCCATCCATATATCAATTGTTCTATTTATTTTTCTACCTATCTTCTCTCCATCGAACTATCAAACTATTCATCTATCCATTTATATATCGTTCTACATATATATCTATATTCTATCATCTAACTATCCATCCATCCATCCTTCTATATATCTATTGTTCTATCCATCTATCTACCTAACTATCCATCCTTCTATATATCTTCTATCCTCTATCCATCTAACCATCCATCCAATCTTTTATTTTATTTACCATGCCAGCATCAAAGTATATATTAATGGAAAACTTGAGTAATAGAATATAAAATAATAATAATAATAACAATACTTCAAAGAATTGTATACAAGAATATAGCAATATTATCTTTGACCAAAACATTGAAAATTATAATAATAACAACAACAACAACAATATAACAATAACATAACTTTTTTTATTACAATTAATTTAAGTACTGAATAAAAATGTTGCCTAATATCATTCAAAGTAGGACATTCACAGTCAAGGAAGACTGACATAAAAAAAATCACACAGGCAATGCGTCCCCTTTCAGTAAATATACATGTGTCAGTCTTGTGTTTCTATCTCTATAATAAGAACCCTTCAATTTCCTCACAGATTCTAACTTTTAAAGAATCATTACAGGGTGCATGTGAACAGTATTTGCGAAAAACCAATACGACTAAAATCCTATCAAAAGCACAACTATTCTACAGTATTTATCCCAAATAAAAATAAAAAAAAACCTCTGTACTGTATGTCTGTGTTTTTATCATTTTATCAGCATGGATTACAATGCATGCACACGTGATGTGGTGGTTTGTTTTGTGTATTTGTTTGGGTATCGATGCATTTATACACAGATGCAGAGAATACATAGACTTCCGGTGTAGTGTTTACAATATGAGCCATGAAGAACATCTGTTCGAGAGAGAGAGAGAGAGAGAGAGAGAGAGAGAGAGAGAGAGAGAGAGAGAGAGAGAGACAGAGAGAGACAGAGAGAGAGAGATTCGCAGATGGACGTCTGCTATATGAATTAAAGAGAAAGTCCAACATCTACAGTCGTATTATTAACACAGGAAAATGACAGTCAGTTTGATGAGTGCTAATCACAACGTACAAGAAGTAGTCAAATATAAATATTTTAGGACAGCCAATGCCCAAAAGACAAGGAAATAGTTTGACAAACTATTTTTTTATATTGTTTTCAGACACACTCTGTCAGTTAAAATCTAGACCCATCTCTTTAACCTGGCATACACATAACACATGATCACATTTATACAATTCATATCCGTTAAAGGATTGTTATGCTGCATAAATTAGGTAAACTGGAAATTTTATTTATTTGAAATAGAATAATTTATAACATTATAAATGTCTTTACTGTAACTTTTCATCAGTTGAATGCATCCTTGCTGAATAAAAGTATTGATTTCTTTTATTTCTTCGTTTACACAATATTCTGCAATATTATTGATTTGACTGCAGTGACACTGTTAGAGGAGAACTGAGCTGGACGATACCAGAGCTGCTGTATAGATGAATAATTGTTCATAACTGATGAACTTTACACAGTTATTGAACAGGACTGAAACAACACTGAATTATGACTATTTACTATTGTCTTTTTAGAGCTGCTTTACAGCAGAATTGAACTCTGTTTGCATCACTGAATCATTATTTTCCGGTTATCAGTGTTAAACTGTATTGTATAAAATGCTATAGAAATAAAGCTGACTTGACTAGAGAGCGTATGATGGACAGACTAGGGCTGTCACTTTACGTTCGAAAATCGATTGCACAATCGATCGGACCAACCAACACAAGTTTCGAAAACGAAAAAAGGGAATCGATTTTAACTGCCTTTTTTTTTTAACCAAAAATGTGTTTTAGGTAGACGGATCAATACAGTACACAGAACATGTAGGATGTTGGAAAATAACAATATCTTTTCTGTTAACCAAATGCTTTTTAATATTCGCTATTACTTCAGTGCAAGTGAACAAGCGCGCCGTTATTTGTTGCTTAGTGACGTGTGTGTTCAAGCAAGCCAGAAATGCGCAGATTCTGCGCAACACGCTGTATTTAATATATCATTAGGACTCACGAGTTGCGTATCTGCGCTAAATCCACGCAGATTTGGCTTACACGAACTTCCCCAGCAAAGTGAGTTAACATAGAAACACGCCAAATTGTCTCGTGATATGACAGCGTTACCCACCAAAGTTCATTTTTATCCGAATTTGGCGGGTGTTAATTTCAATCCTTGAATGTTGGACTCCTGTTTGTCATTGTGCACAACTTCACGCCAATAAATCATCAGAAATATTGCTTACTTGTGCGCGTCTCCAAGCACCCTCTTTACGTTCGTCCTAATGCCTGTTTGTTGTCCGTGGATTTGCCAATATTTGGTGTTCAAAATGGAAACGTCTTTAGACATGGAAAAATCGATTTTACAATCGATTCAATAAACACATATGTCTCAAAAATCGAACAGGATTTTTTCACAAAAGTGACAGCCCTAGGACAGACAGAGTTGGGTATAACACGTTACAAAGTACAGCGTTACTGTATTCCAATTACTTTTCGTGATAACGCAGTAATGTAACTCATTACATTTAAAATGTATGTAATTTGATTACAGTTACTGATGTCAATAAAATTAAGTTACTTGCATTACAAATGTATTGTTAAGAAAAAAAATATTTAGTAAAATGCATTTCTAATCAAGTTTGGCCAGCTGTAATCAAATTACAATTTTAAAGTAGTAATTAGTAATTTGTAGTGGATTACTTTTTTTGAGTAACTTACCCAACACTTATATCTAAAAACTCCTACCAACACGATAATGTCAGCAATATTGTTGGTCTGTTTTTAAATCGGCTAAAAGATTATGTTTTTGAAAGAAGTCTGCTCACCAAGGCTGCATTTATTTGATTTGATCATAAATACAGAAATTGTTAATATTGTGAAATATTATTACAATTTCAAATAACAGTTTTTTTATGTGAATATATTGTAAAACGTAACTTATTCCTGTGATGCAAAGCTGGATTTTCCGCATCATTACTCCAGACTTGTCCTTCAGAAATCATTCTTCTAATTCTTGAAACTTTTGAACTGTAGTGTAGTAGAAGAACTGCAGACAATCTTACAGAGACAACATTTTCTAGAGTAATAGCGTCTGAAGGACGTGGACAAATAACATGGAATATGACTCACATTTAAACATGTGCTTTCTATCGAATCCTCACAGCGTTTGTAAACACGAGGATAAGGATGTCACACATCTGTCCTTGTGGTCATTGTGGAATTTGACTATTCAACTGATTGACAGACGAATTTATGCCAGCTTTGTAATAAAGTCTATGTATTTTGCTGCACATGCACAATTACATGGTTAGTTGCATTCTGTTTTTTGCATTTAGCAGCAGTTCTGTCACTCAAAAATTGACTGGTGACCCTATAGAGAACAGGACGAAGTCTGGAAAAATGAGTTGTGCGATGGTTGGCGAGGCTATCAGAACTACAGGACTGTCAGAACAGGAGCGGGCTCAGATTACAGCTCATTCAAAGGCAGGGAAACACACACCATAATGAGCCCACCATAATGAGAGCCAGAGTCGGGTTGTCTGCTGACTCAATGAAAGGGATTAGAAGGTATTGTGGCGGTTTCCAAGAAGAGAAGAGGAGGAGACGTCGCAAAATGCAAGCCGATAGAGGCGTCCGGGGAACTTCACCTGCAGGAATCCACAGGATGTTCCTCTCATGAAAGAAAGCAGAGAATTACAGATGCACTGGACCACAGGCGGGAGAAGCACGGCTCCGTATAACAAACAGTTTGAAGTGGATCAAAAAAGTTAATCAAAGTTGTCCTAAGACGAGAACGGGTATTTTTTAAAATACAAGTATAACTTTGATGAAAGGTTTTGATCCACGATCGAGTTGCCTCTGAAATCTGACTGGATGAGACACATTCAAAGCTGCTGGAAAACCTGTCAACTAGGTTTGACTTTCAAAAAAGTTTTATATAGACCCTGACACAGTCAGAACGAAAATAATAAATAAGATCAAATTCCAATTCATCATTCTGTGGGTTGTACCATCTTCTGTGTTATAATGTTTGGATGTAAAGGCCCGGTGGTGAATCACTGTAACAGCAATAGACTATTGCTTTAGTAGATTTAACAGAAATATAACGAAAGAGATTTAACAAAAATGACCCACAATCCTCAGCTGAGATCAGGTGTGTCTGTGACGTCTAAAAACCACTGGGGTTTGAGTCACTGCAGACATTAGACACAGAGAACATGCCAGAGAAATGACACAATGTCAAATGAGTGTGTGAAAACACACTGTTAAAGTTCAGTACTGTCACACACAAATCGTCCAGCAGAGGGGGTGCGGACACACACACACACACACGCACGCACGCACATATGCACACACACACATATGCACACACACACACACACACACAAGCACACAAACACACACAGACACGCACACACATATGCACGCACACACACACGCACACACACACGCACACACATACGCACACACACATGCACTCACTTGCACACAATCAAAAAGTAGTCAGATTACTACACTTTTTGTTATGTAATTTGGTTATGTACATTATTACTACTATTTTTGTTATGTAATTTGGAATCACTAACCAACATACACACACCCACACACCCACACCCACGCCCACACCCACACACACACCTACCCACACGGAAACACACACACACTACACGCACACACAAACACACACACGCACGCACACACACACACTACACGCACACACAAACACACACACACTCACACACACACACACACACACACACACACATTCCCTGCCCTCCATCTTGTTAACAAAAAAGGCTAAATTACACATGCCGGTGTAATGAATATTAAATAGATTTGTCAAAACTGCATGATATTTGCAGGTGATTTTTACTGTTCACACTGACATCCAAAAAACAAATCAGATATGAATATATCAGAAAATAAAGATAATACAGTATACAAATATGAGAATTGAACGTCTCAGGTTACGTATGTAACCCTGGTTCCCTGAGAGGGAACGAGACGCTGCGTTGAGACGCGGTGGGAACGCTCTGCGTGATTGCGTCGTGAAGCACGTGTATAATCAGTCCAATGGAAGAGCTAGACGTCATAGGCGGGTGACGTCATAGACCAGGAAGCTATAAAGCACCCCTGAAAACAGACCGCGACAGCTTCTGATAAGCCTGAAGCAAGTCGATCAGGGCATGCAGGAAGTATGGCAGGAGAACGCAGCGTCTCGTTCCCTCTCAGGGAACCAGGGTTACATACGTAACCTGAGACGTTCCCTTTCAAGGGAACTCGAGCTGCGTTGAGACGCGGTGGGAACCCCATACCCACTACGCCATAAAGACAAATGCCCGTTCTGTGTGAAGTCTTGCGCACACTAAGAAGCAAGCAACCTAGCCCCAGGAGTGGAGAGGTCTAAGTCATAAAATCTGACAAATGTATGTGGTGAGGACCAGCCTGCCGCATTACAAATATCCTGAAGGGAAACTCCCGAAATTAAAGCCTAGAGGCAGCCATACTTCTGTAGAATGGGCCTGAACAGCCATAGGGTGAAGGCTGTCCGGCCGCTTCATAAGCAAGTGAGATAGCCTCAACTACCCACTTGCTCATCATCTGTTTAGATGCAGGGCAACCTATCTTAGGTGACCCGAAGCAGACAAATAATTGTTCTGATATAAGCCACTGAGCAGCTCTGTGGACATATGCATCCAAAGCCCGGACAGGGCATAACAGATTAAGTTTTTCCTGATCTGGGGTATTAATGGTGGAGGACAGAAGGCCTGCAGCACAAATGACCCGCACATTCAGTAGGGACCTAGAGATACAACCTGACCTGGGGTGAAGAAATACTATCACCATACCAGGTGCAAATCCAAGTACGTGCAGGCCTCAGCCTCATGTACCACGGAGAAGACGAAATTAAGGATCTCTCCTCAGAGATAACCCAGCAAAGAAACATTCATTACAGAAAATCAAGTACTGTCCCAACAGGGCAGAAACAAGATTCAGAAGGCGTTCTCTGCACCAGTCAGAGAACGGTTTCCATATCAATGCATATTTAGTCTTCTCGTGGAGGGAGCACTAGACTGGAGTATGGTCTCCAAGACCTCGGTCGAGAGACCTGAGTCTATGAGCTGGGCCCCCTCAGAGGCCGAGCCCACAGTATCCAGAGCTCCCAGGAGCAAAGATATCGGGAAATGCGTACAGTTGTAGCGTGAACCACACCTAATACATCACATCCAGTCCAAACGGAGCTGGATGCATGAGGGAGAACCACAAAGGGCAATGCATTGTACAAGCGATACGAAAGGTCGACTTGAGTTTGACCTAAGTTCTCCCTAAGAAGCTCCACCACCTCGGGGTGAAGTTTCCATTCCCCGGGCCACAGCCCCTGCCTCAACAGGATATCTGCTCTGATATACGAGACCATCAGTGTGTTGTCCGGACCCTTCACCGAGCAACCACTCATGATTGCCCCCGACTTGTGAGGGAAGCATCCGTCGATAGCATTATGCGTCGACAAGAAGCCCCCAACACTGGGCCTGGGCGAGGAACCAAGGTTCTTCCACATGACCGAGGCACGAAGGCATAGCCGCGTGACCTTGATCATGCGAAAACGGATTTCCCCTCGGAGAAAACCCCTTGGTCCTGAGGCACCACTGCAGGGGTCTCATGTACAGAAGGCCAAAGGTAACTACGTTGGACGCAACTGCCATGAGCCCCAACCAAAGGCCTTTCACCGAACGGCCACTCATGACCGCCCCCCATCCTGTGAGGGAAGCATCCGTCGATAGCGTGACGCGTCGACAAGAAGCCCCCAGCACTGGGCCCTGGGCGAGGAACCAAGGTTTCTTCCACATGACCGAGGCACGAAGGCATAGCCGCGTGACCTTGACCATGCGAAAACGGATTTCCCCTCGGAGAAAACCCCTTGGTCCCGAGCCACCACTGCAGGGGTCTCATGTACAGAAGGCCAAAAGTAACTACGTTGGACGCAACTACCATGAGCCCCAACAGTCTCAGAGACTGTTTGCAGTGAGTGACTGACCTAGTTTTAAATTCCTTTACGGCTGTGAGAATCGCAGAAATACGTGCAGGAGACAGACGTGCTTGCATCGTTGTCGAATCCCATAATACACCTAGAAAAGTGGTCCTCTGAGCTGGGAGGAGTACACTCTTTTGGTGTTGAGCCGCAACCCCAACCTCCTTATGTGGGACAGAACGACATCTCGATGTTGAACTGCCAAAAGCTCGGACTGAGCTAAAATCAACCAATCGTCGATTTAATTTAATACGCGAATGCCCTGGAATCTCAGAGGAGCCAGAGCTGCATCCACGCATATTGTAAAAGGTGCGGGGTGATAACCTAGGCCGAATGGAAGAACCCGATACTGGTATGCTTCGCCCCTGAAAGCAAACCTCAGGAACCTCCTGTGATGAGGATGGATAGATAAGTAAGCGTCCTTTAAGTCTATTGTGACAAACCAGTCCTCGGACTGAGTCTGTGACACAATCATATTTAGCGTAAGCATACTTTGAACTTAAGATTCTGAGACCTGCTGTTTAATTGACGCAGGTCTAGAGTAGGACGCAATCCCTCATCCTCTTTCGGAACAATGAAGTAATGGCAGTAAAACCCTGACTGTCTGCCGGGAGGAGGAACCCCTTCTACAGCTCCTTTTGCAGAAGTGTCAGTACTTCCTGCTCCATAACCAAAGCCTGCTCGGGGTACACCACAGTGGGGAGGACCCCTAGAAATCTGTGTGGACAAGAACTGAATTCTGAACCCCTATTCTTTAGTGTGCAGGACCCACCGAGAAATATGTGGCAGTAGTTTCCACGCTGCCAGAAATTCTACTAGGGGAACCAGTCTCTCAAGACTGGCCTCTGGATTTGGTTGAACAGTCACTACGGTGCCCTGAAGCGGCGAACCGGCAGGGAACAACCGAACTGACCGTTCTACGACCCTCCTCGGAGGATCGTATGGGGACGCTGACACCTCGGTGCCCTGAACGGCGAACCGGCAGGGAACAACCGAACTGGCAGCGCTGCGACCCTCCTCAGAGAGTCGCACCCCAGAGGGCGCCGAGGAGAAACGGTTTCTCAAAACGGTCCCTGCCCCGGAGGAGCCCTCAGAAGCCTGATAGCCTCGTTTTTTTTTTTTTTTTTTACGACAGGACTTCCTGTCTAAACTTTATTAGAGATGACGACAGTCCTCAGATCTTGCCTACCTCTAAATAACTTAGTTCCTACGACCCTCCTCGGAGGATCATTGGAAAAAGCAGGCACCTCGGCACCCTGAAACGGCGAACCGGCAGGGAAACCGAACTGACTGCTCTACGACCCCCCTCGGAGGATCGTTTGGGGACACTGACACCTTGGTGCCCTGAACGGCGAACCGGCAGGAAAACCGAACTGGCAGTGCTGCGACCCTCCTCAGAGAGTCGCACCCCAGAGGGCGCCGAGGAGAAACGATTTCTCAAAACCATCCCTACCCCCGGAGGGGACCACCCTTTAGAAGCCTGATAGCCTCGGCGTCAGGGCTTCCTATTTGTCCAAGCTTTTTTTTTTTTTTTTTTTTTTTTAGAGATAAAAACGTCCTCAGATCTTGCATATCTCTAACTGGCTAGACTGCTACCGCCACCCAAGTCCCCCGATTGTGGAGGAGCCCAAATGGCGATGCTCGTTTGCACTCAGTGCTGCGAGGAGCTTAGTAGACCGAGACTGCTCCGCCCAGCAGTCTCAGGAACATTAGATTGGTGAGGAAGAAACCTCTGGAACGCCGCTGAATGGTTTATTTCTTTGTTTTTTCTTTATTTTTAAATCAGAAATACGTATGTATATATATATATATATATATATATATATATATATATATAAATATATCACTCCGTGGCCACCAGCAGGAAAACAACCGAACTGGCCGTGCTGCGACCCTCCTCAGAGAGTCGCCCCCCAGAGGACGCAGAGGAGAAACGATTTCTCGAAACCGTCCCTCCCAGTATAGTTTATCTCTTTCTTTGTTTTTGCACGACGCAATTCTCGAATAGCGTCAGTGCTGACAACCTCACATTCATCCATGTCCTTATAATTTACCCACCAGCGCTGGGTAACGTCGGGGTTAAAAATAATGACGCCGACTCGGGAGAGAGAAAGCTAGTAAGCGTCTCTTTAACCCGAGGCACTGTCATACCATGATACTTAATACCCATAGCCTTACTATAGTTAGACGTTTGGGCATTAAACACATAAAATAGAAACCGGCTTATTCCACGATCTCGACACCTCAGTGTGGTGTGGAGATAGGGAAAAAACGGCAGTCCCCGACGAGGAGGCTGAGATACAGAGTTTTTCTGTTTTTAGATATATTTCATCTAATAAACTCTTATACTCTCATAATGTTCAGCTGGCCAGAAAATATTTAACTAGCAAAAGCACTAGATAAACCTCCTTTTAAAGCTCCTCTTTATTCAACAGAGTTATGAGCTGACTTATTTATTCATTTATTGAAAACTCAAACATCTGCCTTTTTCTAATATCTTTATTTGTTTTGTTCTCTTTTTCTAAACAAAACACTAACGATACCAATTCCTCGGAACTGGAAATCGCCAGCACTGGATCTGGCAGGTGAAAGCCGAGATAGGGCGGGGCCCGTCCCAACTCTCGCTGTCAGATCCGTTTGCGAACCCCAAAATGCGAGTCGCCGCCGTGCATCGGCAACAGCGGGACCCGCACGGGGAGCGCGAACCGAAACGTCCTCCTCGAAGAACGCCCGGCGGGAGCGGAGCGTCCTCACGGACAGCTTCTCGCAATGCTCACAGTCAGCCCCCTCGAGAACTGACTGTGGCATGCTCCACTCCCCATTAGTAACAAAAAGCTGATGTGTGTGTCCCCACCCGTGATATAACGTGGGCAGGGAACAACACAAAGCTGCTTGCTCTCTTTTGCCATAATATATATATATATTGCAACTTGACAGACAACAATAAATATGACAAGGACAGAATACACAGATCGCTTGCTGAAGGCGCAGAAGCTGTCGCGGTCTGTTTTCAGGGGTGCTTTATAGCTTCCTGGTCTATGACGTCACCCGCCTATGACGTCTAGCTCTTCCATTGGACTGATTATACACGTGCTTCACGACGCAATCACGCAGAGCGTTCCCACCGCGTCTCAACGCAGCTCGAGTTCCCTTGAAAGGGAACTACCAACCTAACGTCTGAAATGTTTTCAACTCTGTAGTTATCATAAGAGAGAGAGTGTGTGTGTGTATGTGAGAGAGAGCTAAAAATAAGGCCTGTCACTACTGACGTTTTTCTCCAGTGTGTGGGTGTAACAGCAGATCTCTCTCAGGACTGAAGGCCCATAATCACACACTCGGAGCGAGAGAAGATGGTCATAAACTCGGTCCGTACACACACACACACACACCATCCAGACGGCCACATCAAGGGCCGGATGCTTTATTGTTGTTTTATTTTGGAGTGTAAACACGACTCGCTCACACAAACAGACTCCATGGCAACCACCTGACCCCTGACGGCCAATCAATTACTGACGCTTAAACAACCAGACCATTAACAGCCTGTACTGGTAAACTGACCCTTTCTAGCTCACATGGAAAAAATACAAATAAAAAAAGTTCTCAAATAGCAGCAATCCAACTAGAGCTTCTACTATTGGTGTTACTAGCATCACTATTTCTAATCTCATAATCATAGTTAAGGGATTGTTCAAATCACTGATCTCAAAAGTATTAAACATCGGCATGTTTCCTGATAAATGTTGTGGGATATGATTCCTTAACTCATGCTAGTTGTTGAGACTGTTACTTTACCAAAGTCATCAGGATTTTTGATCACTGTATTTACCGGAAAATAAGTCACACACCAGGACAAAATCGCATTGCTGAGACAGAAAAAACACAGATAAGTTAATTCAGAAATAATTAAAAATACTGGTAAATAAAACTAATAATATTTAAAATTATTTTAAAATATTTAAATATTTAAACATTTAACACTATAAATATTTATTTTAATTCCCCTCACTCCACAATGAATCCTATAATTTCAACTTATTTATAAAGCACAATTGAAAACAACTGTCGTTGACCAATGTGCTGTACGAAATGAAAGACCATTAAATAAAATACAGACAAAGACACAAGTAGACAACAAAGCATAAAAAGACAGATTTAATTCATGAAGCCAGATCAAATTAAAATTATTTTCACTTTGATTTAAAAATAGATATTGTGGGAGCCGTTCTGATATAAACAGATAAACTGTTCCAAAGTCTCGGTGCGGATGCGGAAAATGCTATAGATGTAATATTCAGAACAGAATATAGATGAAGCCAGAAAGTGCTCTTCAATAAATTACAATATTTTTTACACTTTATTAAAGTACAAACGTGCGTTTCATTGCATTAGATGCACAATAGCAGGATCTTTTCTCAGAACGAACTATACTTTTCTGTCACGGAACAAAATGTTGCATTTGCATTAAAATATGAAAGAAAGCATCATTAATTCTAGACACATTTATGCATTATGAAGTGTAAGTGTTTATACAGTCAAACCAAAAATTATTCAGACATCAGATATCATTTTTTATATATTTTTCATAAGTTCATAATTGAGGATAGCTAAATAAAATAAACTGTGATATTTTATACCCAAAAATTCTTCATACAGCGACTACCATTAAAAAATGTATGAACATTTTGGACCAAAAATGATTCAAACACTTTGACCTGAGCATATTTTGCTGAAGTGTTTTTTCTTTAATTGCTAATTACACCACAGACTGAACAACATGAAGCATTGCTTGGTGATTGGTTGAGCTAAATTGATATTATCTAATTGTGTAGTTAAATTTAACAGCTGACAGATATTCAACATAATTCATTTGTGAGAGTCTAACAGAAGGACGGACAAAACCAGTGAAATATCAACTGATTTGATAACTAAGTTCTTGTCATATTTTATTACCATTTTCTAAACTATAGCGAATAAACTGTGATAATGTTAGAAATGTTGAAGGTGTCTGTATAAATTTTGGTTTGACTGTATACTTTTTGTGGCATATTGTATCCAATGTAAAACATAGTTCTGATGTAAACACCCTTATTGCATGTAACGAAGGAGATCTCAGATGTTATGAGTGGATTTGTTGAGGGAGAAAGAGACGCACAGATGGGATTCTTCCAGTTGGGCATGGAGAATTGAGCGTCAGGAATGCTCTCCCAGTGTAAACACTGTTAGCCTGAGGAATGCTGTCGCCACGCTTTGAAGTCTGAAGTCTATCTCTGCCACAAAATCCCTTTATCCCAACAGACATCAGGGGAAGAAAAACAGCAGCGCACAATTCATTCTTCCTAAACAGTAACAATCTCACACAGAGTCAGTGATACAGTCGCACCTGTCTCTATCTCACAGCGAGGGCGTCCAGTTTACACAGAAACATTCACTCAACGAGGGTCGGGTGTTTGCCTATCCTGTAACATTCCAGAACATTATTCAGGAGAACCGGCGTGTGTGTCTGAGCGACAAAAACAGAAGTCAATTCACCTTCATTTATATTGCGCTTTTAACAAAATAGATTGTTTCAAAGCAGCTTTACAGTGATAATAGGAAATTAAAGTAACAGATTGTTTGGGCTTTACATCGGCTCTACAATAAAGAACAGTCTGAGACTGCATTAGCAAACATGACAATAGTGATGATGTGATTGAGTTTGTGCTCCACCCAGACACCATTATAACCACAGAGTATCACATACAGTAAGACACTCAGAACACCCTAGCAACACCCCAGCAACCAGCCAGACACCATCGTAACCACACAGTAGCACATAAGACACTCAGAACACCCTAGCAACACCCCAGCAACCAGCCAGACACCATCGTAACCACACAGTAGCACATAAGACACTCAGAACACCCTAGCAACACCCCAGCAACCAGCCAGACACCATCGTAACCACACAGTAGCACATAAGACACTCAGAACACCCTAGCAACACCCCAGCAACCAGCCAGACACCATCGTAACCACACAGTAGCACATAAGACACTCAGAACACCCTAGCAACACCCCAGCAACCAGCCAGACACCATCGTAACCACACAGTAGCACATAAGACACTCAGAACACCCTAGCAACACCCCAGCAACCATCCAGAACACCATGGTAACCACACAACAACACATTAAACACTCAGAACGCCCTAGCAACACCCCAGCAACCAGCCAGACATCATCGTAACCACACAGTAACACATAAGACACTCAGAACACCATAGCAACACCCCGGCAACCAGCCAGACACCATCGTAACCACACACTATCACATAAGACACTCAGAACACCCTAACACCCCAGCAACCAGCCAGACACCATCGTAACCACACACTATCACATAAGACACTCAGAACACCCTAACACCCCAGCAACCAGCCAGACACCATCGTAACCGCACACTATCACATAAGACACTCAGAACACCCTAACACCCCAGCAACCAGCCAGACACCATCATAACCACACACTATCACATAAGACACTCAGAACACCCTAACACCCCAGCAACCAGCCAGACACCATCGTAACCACACACTATCACATAAGACACTCAGAACACCCTAACACCCCAGCAACCAGCCAGACACCATCGTAACCACACACTATCACATAAGACACTCAGAACACCCTAACACCCCAGCAACCAGCCAGACACCATCGTAACCACACACTATCACATAAGACACTCAGAACACCCTAACACCCCAGCAACCAGCCAGACACCATCGTAACCGCACACTATCACATAAGACACTCAGAACACCCTAACACCCCAGCAACCAGCCAGACACCATCATAACCACACACTATCACATAAGACACTCAGAACACCCTAACACCCCAGCAACCAGCCAGACACCATTGTAACCACACAGAAACACATAAGACACTCAGAACACAATAGCAACACCCCGGCAACCAGCCAGAAACCATCGTAACCACACACTATCACATAAGACACTCAGAACACCCTAACCCCCCAGCAACCAGCCAGACACCATCGTAACCACACAGTAACACATAAGACACTCAGAACACCCTGGCAACACCCCAGCAACCAGCCTGACACCATTGTAACCACACAGTATCACATAAGACACTCAGAACACTATAGCAACACCCCGGCAACCAGCCAGAAACCATCGTAACCACACACTATCACATAAGACACTCAGAACACCCTAACACCCCAGCAACCAGCCAGACACCATCGTAACCACACAGTAACACATAAGACACTCAGAACACCCTAGCAACACCCCAGCAACCAGCCTGACACCATATAAACCACATAACACATAAAACACTCGAACACCCTAGCAACACCCCAACAACGACCAAGTAACACATCAAGCACTCTGAACACCCCAGCAACCACCAAGAACACCATATAAACCACATAACACATAAAACACTCGAACACCCTAGCAACACCCCAACAGCGACCCAGAACACCATAGCAAAAGCAAAGTGACACATCAAGCACTCTGAACACCCTAGCAATACCCCAGCAACCACCCAGAACACCATATAAACCACATAACACGATACACTCAGAAGCCTCTAGCAACCCTCCAGCAAACACCCAGAACACCCCAGCAACCACATAGTACCACACTAAGCACTCTGAACACCTTAGCACAGGTGCTCACACCACAGCAATAACCAAATGCACAACAATGCCCAAATGCACAACCATGCTTCAAAATCACTCAGAACACCCTAGCAACCACACATGAACACATTAGACACTATTAACGACCCTGAACGCCTGAACGCAGCTGAAAAGTAACATGTTACACATCCCAGAAACAGCAGAGCAATGTCATCACCCCAACATCAATGATGGGCCAGGCAAGCGCCACTGACATTTTTTTTTCAAGGAAACTAGTATAAATGATTAGCTAAAATGTGAGTGTTTAACAACTTTTTAAAAACAAAGTAGAAAAAAGGTCTGGCAGCAGCAGAAGTCTGTCATGTTCTAGTGTGTCAGCACACAACACTAATGTATTAGTCTCAAGACAGAAGATATAAACAAATTTTAACAATGTTTATGAGTATACGAGTCCCCATGGCAATATATGAGAGGTTGTATTTCCCACTGAAGCTACTGCAAGTTATTTGGATTAAAAAGCTTTTTTTTTCTTCATCTTTAAAGCATGTGACACAGACTCACAGACAGCTGCAGTCGCACTGGACACACACCAGCTTCAACAGGGCTTACATTTTCACAGCCTGGTGCCACCTCGCTCGAAAACAGCAGACCCGGCGCCAGCAGACGAGGCCAGAGAAACGCACATGAATAAGAGTCAGTGTGAGGAAAAAATAAAAGGATCGCTCCATCTTCATTTGTGTCACGGGCCGTTCTGGCCGGCGTTCCGAAACCCCATCAGAGGCGAAGGGGAAAGTCATCATGATGAAAATCCCCTCCGCACCCACAGCTCCACATTATTCCGCTTTAAAGTGTATTTTTGACATAATTACAGAAGAGGGTGAAGCGTCTTGAGTCATGCTCGAGCCCGGAACCATCGGCCTCTCCGGCTACAAAGACATAAACACAGGCCTGCCTCCCTCCAACCATACCACTGACGCTTGATGTTTTTCAGCCCTCTTTCTTTCCTCTCTCAGAGTGATTGTGAAAGTGGTAATTTAACGGGGCTGCCGTCAAAATAAACAGTCTTAAATCAGGTCAGAAACGTCCAATCTGGCAATTCTGGTCAAATGAGGACCAAACTGAAGGTAAAAATGTCACGATTAGTAAAAAAAAACGTAAAAACTGCATAATGCATGGTTTAAACAGTCTTAAATCAGGTCAGAAATGTCAAATCTGGTAATTCTGGTCAAATGAGGACCAAACTGAAGGTAAAAATGTCACGATTAGTAAAAAAAACCCGTAAGAACTGCATAATGCATGGTTAAATAGTCTTCAATCAGGTCAGAAACGTCAAATCTGGTAATTCTGGTCAAATGAGGACCAAACTGAAGGTAAAAATGTCACGATTAGTAAAAAAAAACCTTAAGAACTGCATAATGCATGGTTAAATAGTCTTAAATCAGGTCAGAAACGTCAAATTTGGCAATTCTGGTCAAATGAGGACCAAACTGAAGGTAAAAATGTCACGATTAGTAAAAAAAAAATGTAAAAACTGCATAATGCATGGTTTAAACAGTCTTAAATCAGGTCAGAAATGTAAAATCTGGTAATTCTGGTCAAATGAGGACCAAACTGAAGGTAAAAATGTCACGATTAGTTAAAAAAAAAAAACCCCGTAAGAACTGCATAATGCTTGGTTAAACAGTCTTAAATCAGGTCAGAAACGTGAAATCTGGTAATTCTGGTCAAATGAGGACCAAACTGAAGGTAAAAATGTCACGATTAGTAAAAAAACCCTTAAGAACTGCATAATGCATGGTTAAATAGTCTTAAATCAGGTCAGAAACGTCAAATTTGGCAATTCTGGTCAAATGAGGACCAAACTGAAGGTAAAAATGTCACGATTAGTAAAAAAAACCCCGTAAGAACTGCATAATGCTTGGTTAAACAGTCTTAAATCAGGTCAGAAACGTCAAATCTGGTAATTCTGGTCAAATGAGGACCAAACTGAAGGTAAAAATGTCATGATTAGTAAAAAAAAACCTTAAGAACTGCATAATGCATGGTTTAAACAGTCTTAAATCAGGTCAGAAACGTCAAATCTGGTAATTCTGGTCAAATGAGGACCAAACTGAAGGTAAAAATGTCTTTGACTCGTAAAAAAAACCCTTAAGAACTGCATAATGCATGGTTAAAACAGACTTAAATCAGGTCAGAAACGTCAAATTTGGCAATTCTGGTCAAATGAGGACCAAACTGAAGGTAAAAATGTCTTTGACTCGTAAAAAAACCCTTAAGAACTGCATAATGCATTGTTTAAATAGTCTTAAATCAGGTCAGAAACGTCTAATCTGGTCATTCTGGTCAAATGAGGACCAAACTGAAGGTAAAAATGTCACGATTAGTAAAAAAAAAAAAACTTAAGAACTGCATAATGCATGGTTTAAACAGTCTTAAATCAGGTCAGAAACGTCAAATCTGGTAATTCTGGTAATATAAGCATCAAACTGAAGGTAAAAATGTCTTTGACTAGTAAAAAAAAACCTTAAGTACTGCATAATGCATGGTTTTAATCATAACAATGACTGTCTAACCCTCACAAATAGCGAAACAAATCATACCGTAAATCCACCAAAACAAACATTTAAGAATAAAAAAATCACGATGTGACAGGATTTTCATGTGGTTGCTGTAATTTTAAAAAAGCATTAAGCTACTCAGGGTAGTGCATTACAGTGATTTTGCCATCTTTTCGAGGGGGGAAAAATAATAGCTGGAACTGTCTTCTGTGGCTTATTGCTTTAATAATAAAAAGACTTCAAGAAAGACTAGTGGTAAAATACATTTAAAGCCATTAAAATGGTTTTGACCTCAGTAAAAACGTATTTATATCTTTAACGATTCAAAAGTTTGGGTTCAGTAAAAATACCATTTATACTTTTATTCATCAAGGATGCATTAAATGAATCAAAAGTGACATCAAAGACATTTATAACGTCCCAAAAGATTTCCATTCAAAATAAATGCTGTTCTTTTGAACTTTTTAATAATCAAAGAATCCTGAATTAAAGTTAAAATTGAAGTTTTAAACACTGATAATAATAATAATGAATGTTTCTTAAGCATCAAATCATCATATTAGAATGATTTCTGAAGGATCATGTGACACTGATAATTCAGCTTTGATCACAGGAATAAATATCACTTTACTATATATTCACATAGAAACATTCTTTTAAATTGTAATAATAATTCACAATATTTTTTCCCGACTCCAAACTTTTGACAGGTAGTGTTTACTAAATGGGACGGCCTGTAAAATATATTTTCCTAAAACAGCATGCTGGCTTTGATTATATATATTTTCCTAATTGCTTTAATAGACATCATATATGCTTCCTAGCGAGACGTTTAAGAAGTATCATTGAGGAAATGCATTATAATAGACAAGATTCCCGGCGGAGGATACAGTGTTTCTATACAAATCTTTATCCTTCTTTCCTACAGACACAAGGATAGGCCAGAAAGACTTCATGATTGCTATATGACTATAAAAATCTCAGACATGAAAACCCAGGCCATGACGCGTTCCTCCTTTACTCATTTCCTCCTGACATCTGTATTTCAACCTCTTCAAAAAGCTTCTCTAGCGTCCTTTACTGCACAGAAATACATGAGAGATTTATCATGGGTCATTTTAGGTCACATATTCAGCCTTTATAAGAATAAAACCAAAATCAGCAATAACTAAGATATTTACTGTAAAACATGAGCAACTTATGGATAAATCCCTCCCTCTTAGACATATGACTCATGGATTACTCTTAAAAATTAAAAGCCTATGTAACTTTCTGGCAGGTCTTAAAGGAACAGTTGCATATCTGTCATCATTCACTCTGCATCATGTCATTCCAAACCCGCATGATTCCCTTCTTCAGTGGAGCACAGAACAAGTCTGATCGGCATTACCGTTCTTTTCCATGCAATGAAATCAGGCAGAATTTAGAGGAGAGGAGAGGAAAGGAAAGGGAAATAAAACGAGAGGAGATGCCAAAATTATGGGGAGAATTAAATTAAAGGAAAGGATTAGAAAGGAAAGGAAAGGAAAGGGAAATAAAGCGAGAGGAGATGCCAAAATTATGGGGAGAATTAAATTAAAGGAAAGGATTGGAAAGGAAAGGATTGGAAAGGAAAGGATTGGAAAGGAAAGGAAAGGAAAGGAAAGGAAAGGAAAGAAAATGAGAGGAGATGCCAGAATTTGGGGAGAATTAAATTAAAGGCAAGGATTGGAAAGGAAAGGAAAGGAAAGGAAAGGAAAGGAAAGGGAAATAAAACGAGAGGAGATGCCAAATTTATGGGGAGAATTAAATTAAAGGAAAGGATTGGAAAGGAAAGGAAAGGATTGGAAAGGAAAGGAAAAAAAATGAGAGGAGATGCCAGAATTTGGGGAGAATTAAATTAAAGGAAAGGATTGGAAAGGAAAGGAAAGGGAAATAAAACGAGAGGAGATGCCAAATTTATGGGGAGAATTAAATTAAAGGAAAGGATTGGAAAGGAAAGGAAAGGATTGGAAAGGAAAGGAAAGGAAAGGGAAATAAAACGAGAGGAGATGCCAAATTTATGGGGAGAATTAAATTAAAGGAAAGGATTGGAAAGGAAAGGAAAGGAAAGGAAAGGGAAATAAAACGAGAGGAGATGCCAAATTTATGGGGAGAATTAAATTAAAGGAAAGGATTGGAAAGGAAAGGAAAGGAAAGGGAAATAAAACGAGAGGAGATGCCAAATTTATGGGGAGAATTAAATTAAAGGAAAGGATTGGAAAGGAAAGGATTGGAAAGGAATGGATTGGAAAGGAAAGGAAAGGGAAAGGAAAGAAAATGAGAGGAGATGCCAGAATTTGGGGGAGAATTAAATTAAAGGAAAGGATTGGAAAGGAAAGGAAATGAAAGAAAATGCCAGAATTATGGGAAGAATTAAAGGAAAGGAAAGGAAATGAAAGGAAAGGAAATGAAAGGAAAGGGAAAGACCAAATGATGGGGGGAAGGGAAGGGAAGGAATTGTTATTATATATACAGTGCTGGTCAGAATTATTTGCCCCCTTGGTAAATATGATCAAAGATGGCTATAAAAAATAAATCTGCATTGTTAATTTTTTTTTAAAATGCAAAAATCTAACCTTTTATTGAAGTAAAAGAATTGAAAGTGGGGGGAAAATCACATTATGAAATAAATGTTTTTCTCCAAAACACGTTGGGAACAATTATTTCCCCCCTTTTATTAAACACTTTTTGCAACCTCCTTTTTCCAAGATAACAGATCCATGTCGGCTCTTCTCCTCTTCATCTTCTACAGGCTTCAGGTCAGGGACTGGGACGGCCATTGCAGATGCTTGGTTTTGTGCTCAGTGACACATTTTTGTTTTGATTTTGATGTTTGTTTTTGGATCACTGTCCTGTTGGAGGATCCAAACATGGAAGATTTCTAGCACAGGCTGTCAGGTTTTGATTTTGTATCTGTTGGTATTTGATTGAATCCATGATGCCATGTATCTGAACAAGATGTCCAGGAGCTCTGGCAGAGAATTCGGCCCACAGCATTAAAGATACAGAAGAGTATTTCATTTTACACATGGGGTACTTTTATATCCCTGTATGAACCAAACCCATGTTTCCTGCCAAAAAAGCTTTTTTTTTTTGTTTCATCTGATCAGTGATCCAAAACCAAACATTAAAATCAAAACATAAATGTGTCACTGAGCACAAAACCAAGCATCTGCAATGGCCATCCCAGTCGCTGACCTGAACCCTATAGAAGATGAGTGCTGAATTGAAGAGGAGAAGCGCTGACATGGATCTGGGAATCTGCAGGATCTGGAGAGATTCTGTATGGAGGAATGATCTCTGATCTCAGGTCAGGTGTTCTCCAAACTCATCCGGCATTATAGGAGAAAACTCAGAGGTGTTCTCTTGGAAAAAGGAGGTTGCAAAAAGTATTTAAAGGTGCAGTGTGTAATTTTTAGCGGCATCTAGTGGTGAGGTTACGAATTGCAACCAACAGAAGTTACGGTGGCCGACAGGAAATGATGTCATCGTCTGAGACAGCAGAGAGTAGCCAGTTCAGCAATGAGGTTTCTTTACAAGGATAAATTAAGAAATTATGTTTACTTAATTATTCAGTAAAACTATATGTTATTGCGAATATTATTGTTACTTGTTCATCATTGTGTCAGTGTTTTATTCGCTGAACTAAGCTTGCTTCCTTTCACGAAGAGCAACATAGTAACGAAACGCGTTTGTCCGTTTAGGGCCACCGTAGAAACATGTCGGCGCATTTCAATGTAAGGGAACCCGCGGTGTGTGTAGACAGAAACTGCTCATTTTAAGGTAATACAAATATAACGGTTCATTAAGTAAGGTACTTATACACCACTGAAAACTTATTTTTCAAGGTAGTGAGGAAACGCGCTCTGTAGCGCTGTGTGTTCGCTGTCGGCTACGCTAGAAACATGACCACACAATATGTCGACCTCCATAGAAGGGGGAGCCTGCGGTTATAGAGATATAAATGTCTCATTCTAAGGTAAAAAAACATAACGGTTCATTATGCAAGGTCTTTATACACCACTGAAAACATAGTTATGGATCTTATATTGCATTTCTGTCAATAGATCCTCAGAAATATTACACATTGCACCTTTAATAAAAGGGGGCAAATAATTGTTCCCAATGTGTTTTGGAGTGATTTTCCCCCACTTTCAATTCTTTTACTTCAATGAAAGGTTAGATTTTTGCTAATTTTTTAAATAAAATATCAAAAGGATTAACAATGCAGATTTATTTTTTACAGCCATCTTTGATCATATTTACCAAGGGGGAAAATAATTCTGACCAGTACTGTATACAGTGTACATACAGTATATATAATATTACAAATACATATAATATTTGTAATGTTTCCAGTAGCACCTCAATGCAGTACATGAGATCCACGGGGAGGAGTCGGATCAAGATCCAAGGGGTGGAGATTAGGGGTGGGTTTAGGGATTAGGGGTGGGTTTAGGGATTAGGGGTGGGTTTAGGGATTAGGGGTGGGTTTAGGGATTAGGGGGCGGAGATGGGTAGGTTTAGGTATATGTAAGGTGGGAGGAGTTGGATCTGGATCCGACTCCTCCCCGTGGATTTCATGTTCTGCAGTGAGCACCATCTCAATGTTTCTGTGAACTATTCCTTGAAATGTATGTCAAATGAGAAATTTGATAAGACCATGAAAAGTCTAACGCTCCATCTGTCAGATCTTAAAGTGTCCAGTGTAAATGCGTGATGTTTTGGTTTCTCCTCGAGAAGTGTTTTTGAAGAGACTGACACACTCCTGGAGCAACAGCTCTGACACACACTGCCAATGGCAACAACCACACGGGTTTCAGTAGGAACTGTGTGTGTAATCTTTCCTGCAGAATCAGTCTCGTGTCTCAGAGTCTTTTCTTTTTCCATTCAGCGGCTGAAAGCAGATCAAAAGCATGAAAGTGAAGCAGTCGGGATCGGGAGTAACAGCTACAGGCTTCGAGTTTCATTGTCAAAACACACTGGTGGAAAACACCCCATCCCGCAGATGAACACACACACACACACACACACACACACACACACACACACACATACACATACACACACACACACACACACACACACACGAGAGCCTCAAACCTGCAGCCGCTCAAACACTCATTAAACCCAACCCTTTGGAAAGTCTCATAAAATTACATAAAATACAAATAAATAGAAGGACTAATAATAATAATAGACAAATAAATATAAATAAACAAATAAAATAATGACATAAATAGAAACACATATAAAAATAAATAAATAAATAAATAAACAAATAAATAAATATAAGCAATACAAATATTGACATAAGAAAGACAAATAAATTATCAAATGATATATAAAGAAAGAAATATAAATGAACAAATTAATAAATAAATAATGAAAATAAAAAGACAAATAAATAAGTAAAATACATAAATAGATAAACTAATAAATAAGAAAGACTAAAATAAGTAAACCTATAAAGAAAGAAATATAAATAAACAGATAAAAAATATAAAGAAAATAATGACATTAGTAAATAAGACAAATAAATAAGTAAATAAAGACAAAAAAATTATAATAATAATTGAAGACAAATAAATATATACATACATATACACATATATATATATATATATATATATATATACAGGTCCTTCTCAAAAAATTAGCATATTGTGATAAAGTTCATTATTTTCCATAATGTAATGATAAAAATTAAACTTTCATATATTTTAGATTCATTGCACACCAACTGAAATATTTCAGGTCTTTTATTGTTTTAATACTGATGATTTTGGCATACAGCTCATGAAAACCCAAGATTCCTATCTCAAAAAATTAGCATATCATGAAAAGGTTCTCTAAACGAGCTATTAACCTAATCATCTGAATCAACTAATTAACTCTAAATACCTGCAAAAGATTCCTGAGGCTTTTAAAAACTCCCAGCCTGTTTCATTACTCAAAACCGCAATCATGGGTAAGACTGCCGACCTGACTGCTGTCCAGAAGGCCATCATTGACACCCTCAAGCAAGAGGGTAAGACACAGAAAGAAATTTCTGAACAAATAGGCTGTTCCCAGAGTGCTGTATCAAGGCACCTCAGTGGGAAGTCTGTGGGAAGGAAAAAGTGTGGCAAAAAACGCTGCACAACGAGAAGAGGTGACCGGACCCTGAGGAAGATTGTGGAGAAGGACCGATTCCAGACCTTGGGGGACCTGCGGAAGCAGTGGACTGAGTCTGGAGTAGAAACATCCAGAGCCACCGTGCACAGGCGTGTGCAGGAAATGGGCTACAGGTGCCGCATTCCCCAGGTCAAGCCACTTTTGAACCAGAAACAGCGGCAGAATCGCCTGACCTGGGCTACAGAGAAGCAGCACTGGACTGTTGCTCAGTTTTGCATGTCATTCGGAAATCAAGGTGCCAGAGTCTGGAGGAAGACTGGGGAGAAGGAAATGCCAAAATGCCTGAAGTCCAGTGTCAAGTACCCACAGTCAGTGATGGTCTGGGGTGCCATGTCAGCTGCTGGTGTTGGTCCACTGTGTTTTATCAAGGGCAGGGTCAATGCAGCTAGCTATCAGGAGATTATGGAGCACTTCATGCTTCCATCTGCTGAAAAGCTTTATGGAGATGAAGATTTCATTTTTCAGCACGACCTGGCACCTGCTCACAGTGCCAAAACCACTGGTAAATGGTTTACTGACCATGGTATTACTGTGCTCAATTGGCCTGCCAACTCTCCTGACCTGAACCCCATAGAGAATCTGTGGGATATTGTGAAGAGAAAGTTGAGAGACGCAAGACCCAACACTCTGGATGAGCTTAAGGCCGCTATCGAAGCATCCTGGGCCTCCATAACACCTCAGCAGTGCCACAGGCTGATTGCCTCCATGCCACGCCGCATTGAAGCAGTCATTTCTGCAAAAGGATTCCCGACCAAGTATTGAGTGCATAACTGAACATAATTATTTGAAGGTTGACTTTTTTGTATTAAAAACACTTCTTTTATTGGTCGGATGAAATATGCTATTTTTTTTAGATAGGAATCTTGGGTTTTCATGAGCTGTATGCCAAAATCATCAGTATTAAAACAATAAAAGACCTGAAATATTTCAGTTGGTGTGCAATGAATCTAAAATATATGAAAGTTTAATTTTTATCATTACATTATGGACAATAATGAACTTTATCATAATATGCTAATTTTTTGAGAAGGACCTGTATATATATAAACAAAAAACAAAGATAAATAACTACTTAAAATATAGTAATAATGATAAATAAACAAATATATAAATAGACAAATAAAATAAATAAACACAAATAAGTACTAAATCAATAGACCAATAAATAAAGATAGACAAAATAAATTAACACTAAATAAAAATACCATTCTGTGTCTGAAAGCAGAAGAAAAGTAGCCTGGGTTTTCCCATGCTGCCTTGCGTGCTGCGCGATTTTATTCACTGGATTCCATGGACCAGATGATCACCTCAGCGAGGGGACCAATCACAGAACGGGGAGGGAGCAGCAAGACAATGACGACGTCTATGCGACACACCGAAGCAGTTTGTTTATACCGATGGATCCAACATGGCAGCAGACGCGAAGTTACCTTTCGATGCAGCCTTAGATATTGTTCTAAGTAGTTTAGTTAAATCTCTGACCCATCGTCTTCTTCCTCGTCTAACTTCTGTCGCTCTACATAGGTCATCTGGTATAATTGAAACGATTGGCTATGAGCTACGTACAGGCGCATTTGATAGACATTCGTAGCACCCAATAAACGGCTCTGGGCATTCGTAAACCACGCCTCAAATACGAGAAAAAGAACATGTGGTTCCCAGACCCACGCCTCAATGAGACTCGGTCTGACGTTAGCCAGGCTAGAAGAAAAGCATGAAAGTAAAGGAAAAGCAGTGAGATACGACTCAGTGGTGTTCAGGTGTGTGTGTGTTCAGGTGATTAAACGGCCATTATAAACACTTTAACCTCTGACCTGTGGTCAGCGAGAGGCTGATGCTCTCTTCCTCTCTTCTCACGGCCTGAGGACACACACACTGGAGACTGAGAGTCTGTGTGTGTCTGCGCACAATACCAGGAACACACCAACCATGACAGAGACAAAGGATGACTGTGTGTATGGGTACATTTATCAAAAACTGTCTACAATTGTCCAGGTCATATTTTACCCCAAAATCAGACAAAAGGGAAATAAATATAGGTTTAAATAAAGGCAATAAATATTTAAATAAAGGCATAATATATATATATATATATATATATATATATATATATATATATATATATATAAAATAATTTTCATTACTGTAATAATTGATAGGATTTTAAAGGCATAAATAAAAGCCTAAATTGTATACACAGAGTAATATTTGTTGCGCCACATTTCTAAATATTTAAATAGCATTTATGTTTTATAAATAAATAAACAAAGTAAGCCTAGACAGAATGATTTTCATTACTGTATTAAATAATTTAAAGGATTTTAAAGGCATGAATAAATCAATCGATCAATCAATCAATAAATAAAAGCATGATATGTAAATGTACATCACAGTAATATTTGTTGTGCCAAATTTGTGTTTTTAACAACATTTAAATAAATAAATGAATAAATAAAATTCAGACAGAATGATTTTATTAACATATTAAAGTATTTTATTAGAGATTTTAAGATTTTATATACTTTTTTTTTTGCATTATGTAATAACAATTAGGCAGCACATAGAGAACTACTGTATGTGTTTAATTGTCAAGAAAATATCACTATAAAAAAAACTATGTTTGTAAAATGGACTTAAAGTTTTTATGTAAAATATAAATTTTCTTGTTTCTTTCTTTCTTTTTTTTAACTTCTGATGTCAGGGTGAAATATGGTCATTATTCTTCATGAGATTCGCCTGTGTGGTTTTCTACATGACAACATTTTAGTTACGCTTTTTGACCCAAAACAACAATTAATATTATGAACACACCCGGAAGCAAACGAAACCAGACGCATTTGGAAAAACATCCCCCGCTTTATGGATCCGGGGTGTTTTTTAGAGCGGGTCACAAAGAGATGCGTTAAAGAACAAAAATTACAGCTCCATTTCAACATCAGAGCCTTTGTAGGCATGCCAGGACACAACACACACACACACACACACACACACACCTGCACCAGCGGCAAGAGAGAATGAAAGAGGGAAATCTCTCAGATCAGTAAAACTTCATAGTCGATGCAATAAATCAGTTCAGAGGTGAAACGCTGGCAGTCAGATGGTGTGTATTTGGTGAAAAAAAGCCACACTGCCACATGGGTGGGCTACAAAACCCTGACCGCACACACGCACACACACACACACACACACACACACACACACACACACACACACACACACACAGCATTAATTCTCTGTCAGTGTCAGGGAGTTACTAATGAAAAACAGTATCTTTAGTCAACATTAAAATCCAAATAAACCATATTTACATTAAAACATGTTCATGCTCTTATTTTGATCGATTCATCGTTGCACACGTTATTCGGTAACACTTTACAATAAGTTTCATAAGTTAACATTAGTTAACTACATTAGTTAACATGAACTAATAATGAACTGCACGTATACAGCTTTTATTAATCTTTGTTCATGTTAATTTCAACATTTACTAATACTTTATTAAAATCTTGTTAACATTAATGCGCTGTGAACTAACATGAACGACTATTTTTTTTAACAAAGATGAACAAATACAGTAACAAATGTATTTCTCATGGTCAGTTCATGTTAGTTAATACATTAACTATTGTTAACTAATGAACCTTATGGTAAAGTGTTACCCATTATTCTAAATAAACAACTATTTCTCTTGAAATAACTTGCTCCGCCTCTAAAATGACCTCTCCACCAATCACCCGCCTTCATTCTCACAAGCCACGCCCACTTTTCATGCTTTACACAGTTTCAGCTCAACTACTACAGCTTGTACTGTACTCTACTTTTTCATTTGTATAATGTACAGCCATCATGACGGTGACAGTAAAAGTTTCCCACAGTGCCGCAGTCATGTGACGCCACAGCAAACACACAACTTAATATAAAACACATCAAACAGTGTTAATAAAACCCACCTGTGCTGGCTCACCACAACAGACAACAGAAGCACAGAATACATTAACTCCCTGAAAAAAAACACCACACACACACACACACACACAATAGGCTGCTTTGAACTGAACCCGAGGAGGGTTTTCTCAGTTCGGCCTCTCCTTTCTGGTGGGTTGGCAGAGAAATATGGATATGGATATTAAAGCAAAGCTCATGACTCATAACCATACATGCCTGGTCACGGTTCATTAGGAAATCTTGCTCATGAAGTATATGTTCACTTAAGAAAAGCCAGTAATGCCTCAGATGGGAACTAACAGAGAGCAAATCTCTCATGCATTAATATTTCACAGTAGGAATGACACAAAAAATAAATAGTGCAAATACATTTTATGACAGTTAAATATCTCTAAATTAAATATCTTGCGAGAAAATGCTTGAAACAACTGGTGGAAAAAAGTGTTGCCATGTCCTCTTATTATAAACTTTTGTTTTGTTTTATTTCAAAAGTATCGTTGCATGTGCAAGTCATTTGTCAAGATCAGGTTATTATAGTTAACTTGAAATTAATGTTAGCTGAAATAAAAAAATACAGATTTATTGGTAACACTTTACAATAAGTTTCAATAGTTAAGGTTAGTTAATACATTAACTAATATTACCTAACAATTAGAAATATACATTTGTTACAGTACTTATTAATCTTTGTTAACATTAATTAATACAAATACAACAGTTCATTGTTAGTTCAGGTTCATTACCTAATGTTAACAAATATAAGATTTGTTTTTAATCATGTATTATTAAATGTTGAAATTAACATTAACTGAGATTAAAATATGCTGTTAGTTCATGTTACCTAATGTAGTAGGCTTTTTTATTATTTATTACTAATAATAAAACGATATGATTGTTATTTTTTATTATTTCAGCCAAGGCAACATTTCTCATTTTAATTTAACTTGATGTATTAAATTAAATCAAACTACAACTAAAATAAAAATATTTTAAAAAAAATCTACCAAAAATGACAAAAACACAAAAAAACTTTAACTAAAATTAAAACGTAAACGGGCAACATTAAGATAAAAACTGATTCAAAATATTAATAAAAATAGTATCTCAATGAAACTAAAATAAGACTGTTGAGGATTATGGGCCGCATTTACATCGTACGTTATTAAAAAAGCGATGGAGGCGAATAACGATCACGACCAATCGCGATCACATGACTCTTTTCAATAGTGCAAACCTCAACCTACTTAAGAGACCAATATTTTGCTGACCTTCAAAAGCTTGTATTATCATTTCGTCTGCATTCATTGCAAGTCGCGCTGTTTTTACTTCCTTTTCAAAGCTTTTTCAGGTCAGTACGTCTACTTTTGGTTATTTTGTCAAGTGTAAATGCAGATAAGGGTCACTTTTAATACAAGATGTAAGCTGGTCGTCAAAAAAAACAAAACAAAAAACAGATATAGTAAACAAATTGGAATTGGCCAGCAAGTCCTGCACTGTAAATGCGGCCTTATTTACCATAAGTAACTTCACTTCAAGTAATTACATTCATCAATGAACACATTAAAGTGGCTTATCAAAACAAAACACTGGCTTGACTTCACCACATATTAAATTAAGGCAATGCAGGAAAGTAACAAACCTTTGTAAGTTTCAGCCACAGATTATTTTTTACAGTGTGTTTCTTCATGCGACCGCTGACAGAGGCATGCTTGACTATCACAGGAGATTTATAGGACAAGGTTAACTAAGGGTTAAGTGAGGTTAAGATCACAAGGCACTAATGGGATTTGACCCTTTGACCCATTACTCCGTTACAATGACCGCCTTCCACACGCGGCCATAAACACAAACAGACGGACAGGGAATCTGCCAACATTAATACCGTATCACCATACAGTACAAATACAATTTAATAATAAACTGTGCATCTCAGATTCTTGTACTTGATTAAATACACATTCATCTGCAAAACTAAAACTAAAAATACTTCAAAGAAATGTTTTATTTACTATATGCATATGCATTTAAATTGGTTTATGCACTAATATATCAATAAACACAAATTTTTGAAGAGTATAACGTGTTTAAAGAAAGGCAATAAGAAGATTGTGTCAATAATAGTAAAATGTATATATTGTGTATCTGAAAAAACAATAATAACCCCCAATTTTTAGTGTTCATTATTCAGGGATTAATTACCTAAAGAACGAAATACACCAGGACTCTTATTTTGAAATATCATTGCTTAACTTCTTCCAGCTGCTCATTCAAACGGATGGAGACCAAATATGCACTCTTACATTCATATAATTCATCAACAGAAGATCATAAGCAATCGCTTAAATTTACAGTATTTACTGATGTTGCTGAAAAACGCACAACAGCGACGCGTCTACTTTCAAACATGCAGCGCTCACCTCTTAAAGTTTTTATGCTTTTCCAAATATTCCCTTTCATACAGTGAGCAATAAAGCTGTTGATACGGAAAAACTGAGGCCTTCTTTACAGTTCGTATCACTGTGTATCAAGTGCTGAGGAAGAGCTGAGATTCAAATATGCTAATGGAGTTTCATTTTCGACATGTCAATCACAACAGACTGAGCCGTCTGACCAATCAGAGCAGAGCAGCTCTCAGGGAGGAGGAGTTTAGAGAGACAATCTCCGAACGAACCGTTTTCAGACTCTTTGAGAAATGATGTGCACTGTATATTATGAGAAAGTTAAAGTGTTTTAGACCTTTGATGCATGTAAACCTGTTGTTGGAGACCTCCAAACCAATTTAAGAATAAAATATAAATAATTTTTAAGACTTTCATTATATTTAAGACATTTTATGGCCCCAAAATAGATCACACTAAATGTAAGACTTTTTTAGGACCCATGGGAACCCCAGACTGATTCGCTCAGTATTAACACCTGTTCACCCCGAGAACCAAACAAAAAAGATAATACACAGAGAAACAAAACGAGCATGAGCACGTTTTTTTCCAATTATGTGCACTAATAAAACCAGGAGCATGCAAATCGAGTCAGTTCTGATTTAATGACTTTAATGTTTTGCGTGCTCTCGACTGGTTACACATGACTTTTTCCAGATTGACTACAGGCGATGAGAAATACTGTGTGTGCATATGCATGTGTGTGTATTTTGGCAACTGGACAGAGTTTAGCAGCAGAGGTGCCAGAAACTCATGTTATTCAAAAGGTTATGAAAACATACAGAAGCGCTCCCTGCGGCATTACTGTCCATAACCCAACACACCACAGTTTACGCAGCAGAATAAACTCTCGTCACGCGACATGCGTCTCGGATACGGTTTTCTCTATTATGCATTTGGCCAAGACTATATTCATCTAAGAATAAGGGGAAAAAAGAGGAGAGAAAACATTACATCGCAGTTCAAAAGTTTGGGGTCAGTATTTTTTTTTTTTTTTTTTTTTTTGAAGATTATGAAAGAATACCCTGTCCTTTTATGCATTAAATTGCTCAAAAGTGACAGTTAAGACATTTATAACGTTACAAGAGATTTCTATTTTAAATAAATTAAATTTCTATTCAGAGTATCTCACGAAAATATGTTAAAAACTGTTTTCAACATTGCTAATAATCAGAAATGTTTCTTGAGCAGCAAATCATCATAATTATTAGAATGATTTCTGAAGGATCATGTGACACTGAAGACTGGAGTAATGATGCTGAAAATTCAGCTTTGATCATAGGAATAAATTACATTTTACTATATATTCAAATAGAAAACAGCTGTTTCATATTGTAATAATATTTAGCATTTTTTACTGTATTTTTGATCACATAAATGCAAATCTGGTGAGCCGTAGAGACTTTTCAAAAACAATGCAAAATCATACTGACCCCAAACTTTTGAACGGTAGTGTATTCTATAAGAAAAGAAAGAAAGCAAGAAATCAAACAAACAAAAGAAAGCACAAATGAAAGAAATAATGAAATAAAAAGAATGAATAAAAAGGTGAAAGATAAAACAAACAAAAGAACAATAAAAAAAGATCTAAAAAGCAAAGCCTCCTGCTGTTCTGGTTAGTTCTGGTTAGTCTAGTTAGCCAGTGGCCGGTTGCATAAACTAGTCTTAAAACGTAGTCATCTCATTTTTTCTTCACGTCTGGTCCTAACCTTTTGAAAGTCAGTTACATAAAAAGCTAGAGTAAGAATGATGAGCCCTAACTAACTGCTAGTTGGTCAAACTAGATCTTAACATAGAGGCCACAGATGTGCTGAGACTAGTCCAGCTTTTCCCATCATCCTCTGAGTCAGTCGGGCTTTGACTCGTTCGAGACCCTCAGGTGAGATTCATTCATTCGTTTCTTCTGCTGTGAGTGTGTGAGTGTGTGTGTGTGTGTGAGATCTGAATCCAGTCATGACGGCATGTGCGGTCTTGACACTCGCACTAATTCAACCCGATTATCTGTGTTTCCTCCACACCCCTTCAGCCCACGGTCTGTGTGTGTGTTTGGACAGCGTGATTCAACGTCTGGCTCTGGTGGAGGGAAAAACTCGGGAGAATGTGAAGGGAATGGGAAAGAGGCGGATCAGAGCTGAAGGAAGTCGACGAGACCTTTCACAAAGCTAATTTAGACCGGTCTATAGTGTTAGACAAGTCTAAAATCTTCTCATAAAATAGTCTAATGCAAGTTAGACTGTTTCACAAAAATAAAGACTGACTTAATTTAGACCAAAATAATTAGACACCTTACCCCAGGCTAACTCAGGTCGAAGACTCTGTTACCTTGGCAACCAGCAGTAACAATCAGTTACATTACAAACAACCAAAAGAAAAGGGAAAATGGCTCCTCCCGTTTTTGGATATTTCTTTTTTGGCATCTTGTACCATGTTTTTGTATCTTTTCTGTACGTCTTTAACGCTACCCTCAACGGTCGGATTAACGCTGTTAACTGTCGTAGCAATCTTTTTCCAAATTAAACATTTCTTCTTGTTACTACATTCTCCGCTAAATTTCCCAAGTAAAATGTCCTTGTAACTGTTATACTCCTCCAACACACACATATTTTCCGCTGGGTTAAGCACTGAGCGGTTGAATGTGCTTACTTGATCCGCCATGTTTTTTTTTTTTGAAAAGTGTCTTATTTTACCCAGAATGCATTGCAGTGTAGTCCTACTTAAGATAGTCAACGGTCTGATTTAGATGTCTATCTGAAGTCTGACTATCTACTATATCTAAGCCATAGTCAAAGTCTATCTTTGTGAAACCGGCCCATGACAGTAACCGATGAAACATGACGCCTATAAATACACACGAGCCGATTTACACACAATCAAAACAGCTCGATTTCTCTCAACTGATGCTGAAACTATAGAGAACGTCTCAGGTTACGACTGTAACCCTGGTTCCCTTTCAAGGGAACGAGACGCTGCGTCGAGACGCTGTGGGAACATCCCTGCGTGAAGCATGTGTATAATCAGTCAAGTCACCTTCATTTATAATGCGCTTCTAACAGTATGGATTGTTTCAAAGCACTTTACAGTGATAATAGAAAACCTTAACCCAGCCTTAAACTTACCCATACCACCACACCAGTCTCTAACCTTACCCATATCACTCCACTTAATATAAAGTGGGACCAAAACTTATTTTCCGGACCTATTTATTCCAACACGCATTAAATATTGAAGAACAGTATAATTAATATGTAATATAGTGCATATATTTATTAAAATGCTCCTATCTAGAGTAATTTTTCTAGCTGAGTTTATGGTCATTGAATGGCTTTTATGTGAAGTCACATGACAAGCTGTTCTATTGACGTCTTTTGAGTGATTACACGAGAAATTAATTTCAATAAGTTATTCTGGTTCACATGCGCTACAGTGATCCATAACGCCACATTAAAGACTGCCAAAACTGTATTTATTATTTGAATTTGAAAGCTGAGACTTTGTTTCTTATCAAAAGTATCAAAGCACATTGTGATTATTGGATGGCAGGAGCTACAAATGATGTTAGTGAAGTTTTTCAATTTCAATTTCAAAATGAAAATAGATTGAAATCAATATTTTCAACCCAGCGCTTATAACGACAGCATTTCCCTGGTTGCAATAGTACATTTATGGTTAGTAGACCATCACAGATTACAGATCGGGCAGATTTCCCGTTGGCTTTGTAAAGCCGATGAAAGGTCTTTGATTTCTGAGGGCCAGACAGACACAAACTGAAGCTGAGATTCATGACCAAAGGGGACAGAGACGAGCTGGCGTCCCAGCATGCACTGCCTCGGGGACTCTCACACACACACACACACACACACACACATCCTCCTCAAGCCCGTTCAGTCACTGTCTGCTTCTCACCTTTGGGCACAACATTGGTGAAAATTATCCTTGGTGAAAAGTTCAAAGGAAAAAGTTCATAAACTACATAAAAAAAGAAATGATCATAATGCTCAAAAGACTTTTATTAATGAAATTAATAGCTTTTATTCAGAAATTGATCAAAAGTGACAGTAAAGACATGTATAATGTTATAGAAGATTTTCTATTTCAAAATGAATGCTGTTCTTTTGAACTTTCTATTCAACAAGGAATCCTGAAATAATGGTTCCTGTATCATGGTTTCCATAAGGATCTAAAGCAGAACAACCATTTTTAACATCGATAATAATCATGAATTATTCTTCAGCAGCGAATCATCATATTATACTGATTTCTGAAGGATCATGTGACACTGAAGACTGGAGTAATGAAGCTGAAAATTCAGCTTTGATCACAGGAATAAATTATGTTTTACAATATATTCACATAGAAAACAGTAGTAACTAGTAATAATATTTCATAATATTACTGATTTTACTGTAATTTTGGTCAAATAAATGCAGCCTTGGTGAGCAGAAGAGACTTCTTTCAAGAACATTAAACCCATAAGTTAAGATCTTTATTGATCATGCACTTATCATTAAATCTTATTATTGAAAGGTTTTTCTTTACTTTAGAGGTTTATTGAAACTAGACCCTGCTTTCTCTCTTGCATTTTTTTTTAAAGCAAACATCATGTTTTTGCAATGGTTTAAGGCATGAAGTTCTCCTTTTTGGTTAGATTTGAGATTAGCCTGGAGTCATTATAATAAAAACCTTACAATACAATATAAAAGTCCTGGGTAAAACAGATGCAAGCACCTGCTACACACATATGAAGTGAGCTGGAAAATCTTGCTTTTGTGTCAATTAACAAAACAAAACAAATTTCAGTGGAACCCACAACGCTCTCTGGATATTACTACACACACACACAGAAATATTTCACATAGTTCTGTTGGATCTCCATGGAAAAAGAAACTCAACAGTATCTTGAGGAATGTAAAAGTGAAGCCCGAACATCAGAGGAGGAAGAGGACGTTGACCGGGGTGGTTTCTATACACACACACACACACACACACACACACACACACACAATATCAAAGCAGATCGCTATCCCAGCTGCCACTGTGAGGATGCCACAGATGAAACTTCATCTGAATGATCACACACACACACACACACACACACACACACACACACACACACACACACACACACACACACACACACACACACACACACACACACACACTCTCTTAGAGCAGAAACTACAGCTGCACAACAAGTGTAATACAAAACAGAAGGGAAAAACTGACCTCAAAAATATTTAGGCATAATATTTATGTATTTTAATTGCACATAAAATTTCCATCCATTTGGGTTAACCAAATCTGATCAGCCTTTGCTATGTTTCACCCGTCTCGTTTGAAACAGGCCTCGCAACAGAAGGGACTTCGAAAAGGAGGGTCAGAGCAAAAATGACATCAAAACTAATAAAAATGACCCCAAAATCCAATATATGGTGCAAAAAATAAGTATAGTATGGTGCAAAAACCATCGTACAAGTTTATTTTTAATATTTATAACCAATACCGCAGGAGCAAGAGTGCCGTTTTCCCGAATATCAGCATGTTTGCAAATGATTTTAAACAACAATTCAATAAACAAGAAGCTAATATTAGGTGATTTCCATTTTCGACACAATATTGTTGATATTATCAGCCAACGAAAATAGTTCAACAAAAGCTTGTTTCCGCCAACAGAAAAAAAAATAAAAAAGGTTACCTTTTTACCTCACAATTCTGACTTTTTTCTTCACAATTACGAGTTTACATCTCGCAATTCTGATTCTGATCTTTTTTATCTCAGAATTGCAAGATATAAGTCAGAATTGCGTGATATAAAGTCGCAACTGCGAGAAAAAAAGTCAGACATTTTAAGATAATTGTGACTTTTTATCTCACAATTGCGAGTTTACATCTCGCAATTCTGACTTTATTTCTCAGAATTGCGTGATATAAAGTCAGAATTGCGAGATATCATAATTCTGTCACAATTCTGACTTTATATCACGCAATTCTGAGAAATAAAGTCAGAATTGTGAGAGATATACCTGCAATTGCGAGAAAAAAAGTCAGTCTCACAATTGCGAGTTTACATCTCGCAATTTAATTAAATTCAAACAACTTTATTTATTCCCGTAGGGCAATTCGGTTTTAGCCTACCAGTCGTATCAACAAGACAAGAAGAAGACAACACTGTCACAATTCTGATTTTATATCACGCAATTCTGAGAAATAAAGTCAAACTTGCAGATAAAAAGTCGCAATTATCTTTTCAAATGTTTTCCAGCATCTGCAGACTTCAGTACTTCTGTTAGGGCCACATCAGACTTTACTCTTCAGAAAGATGAAGCTTGATTACAGCGGATCTGCCTCGGGCTGACGAGGGTTTGAGAGATTCATCATCACCTGTCAGAGAGAGCCCAGAGCAATCCACACATCACAAGCTCTCTGAAACTCATCTGCCCTGAACTTTAAATACAATCTCCTTTCATTTACGCTCTTTAAAGGAGACACTTGTGAGCTATAATGTTAGTTAAGGGTTCTTGCAATAAAAACAATCTAGCGCTAGTCTCACTTTATATTTATTTAGTTTAAATTTTCCATGACCTTTAGAAATAAACAAGCTGTTTTGCTACTGTAAGACATTTATATGTAATCAGCACTATTATAACTTCACTGCATGCAATAAGTCTCTTTCTATATAGACTAGGGATGGCTCGATACCAAAATTTTGGCTTCGGTACGATACCAGAACCTAATACCTCGGTAAAAAAAGGTAAAAAAAAAAAAAAAAAAAAAAAAAAGTCTCAAAATTTAAGTGACACTTAAAAAACACTGCTTGAAACTCTCCACTACCAAATCTGCTAAGAAAGGGTATCAAAATGTAAAATACAATAATAATAATTCAGTCAGGGAACATACAGTAGGTTAAATTTTGATTTAAAAAAAAAAAAAAAAAAACCTGAAATTATACAATTAAAATAGGTTAATATCTATAATAATAGATTAATATATAATAATAATAATAATAATAATAGAATAATAAAATGACATGTAAACCATTAGCTGTCATGCATCAACAGAGAATTATCAACATTTATTGCATTTATTCATCTTGGTTTGGTTACTGTTTGGGTTCATATTAGTTTAATGCATTGCTAAACATGTATTAGTATATTTAATTTTCTAGGTCATTTAATTACTGATTGATATAGATTAATACATGCTATAATACTGTTAGGTCAGGTTACCTAATGAATGTTGACAAATGTAGCTTAATTATTAGTAATATTTAAATTACTACTATTACTCTCTCTCTCTCGGCTTATTCCTCTAGGGGTCGCCACAGCGGCACTAATATGCCATTCATTTTACTATCACTAATACTAAAATTTATATTATTCAAATTTGTATTCTTTATTCATTCAAATTCAATTAATATATGTTTGTTTGAAAATGCAAAAATGATGAGACCTAAACTTAATCGGTTCTAGCGTGTCATGCAAGCAGATTTGAGCTTTCGTGTTTATCGTATTATATATAATTGATAAGCTCTTACGTATGTGCGCTGTTCAGTGTTCAATAAAAGTCTAAATTAAATCAGTTGAATGATGGACTAACCTGTCGATCTCTGAACTCTTTGAACAAGTCAGGATGAGCAACTGACGAGTCAAGTGAGGCAGATTTGATGTGTTGCCTCCCCGTTTGCAGAGTGGTGCATTGAGATCTGTTTCTTTACTTGTCTCATTACTTTTGTAGGCAAAGTAATGCCTTATTTCACTCATACTGCTCTCTCTATTTATTCATTTCGGGCGTGTAGAAATTCGAACGAACTTCGTTTGATCCATCGTGTTCCTCTGTTGTCACTGTTTGCCGGTTTCGCATGACCCGCGTCAGTTTAGGTAGCGCACTGCCGCCTAGCGGTGAACTTCGAAACAGCAGCGCATCAAATACCGAATTGAACAAAATTATGATATTGTACCGTTTGAAATGTATTTATGCAATACCGGTATACCGCGCATCCCTAATATAGACACAAAACATCTTTACTATAAAATAGAATTTCCCATTAATGCCCAGTGAAAAAGATACAGTACTTATGCTACCGCGGGGCATGTTGTCACACTTTCCTGTTTGACAAAACACACAGGTGAAACTCGGGAAATTAGAATATTGTGCAAAATTTATAATTTTGATGATTATGGCTTACAGCTTATGAAAACTCCAAATTCAAAATCTCAGAAAATTAGAATATTACATGAAATGAATAAAAAAAAAGATATTAAATACAGAAATGTCGGCCCTCTGAAAAGTATAATCATGCATATGTCAAGTCAAATATATTTTTTATATTTTTAATTATAAAATTAGATGTAACTGAAGATGTAGCATTGATCATGTAACATAAACTGCAGTGAATTATAAACAGTAGAGAGAGTCATTCTTGTTTTTTAAAGAAATTTCACAAAAGAAAACATTGCATAATTGTCAGTTTTTTTTTTTAGGTCATTGTTGTTTGAGTCACAAAATGTGTTTGATGCTTGTAAAAAAAAAACTGTAAACATCTCTTACTTTACAGCATATGTATATAGTTATATAAACTAAATATATTAGTTTCACCTTTTAATTTGAATTACTGAAATACATGAACTGTTGCACGACATTCAAATTTTTCGAGTTTTACCTGTACATACAGTATTGGGTCAATCAAGTTCTGACTGAAATCAGGTCTCTATGACTATGATCTGTGCTGTACTGTGACAGGAGTGTGAAAAATCATATCAAATCAATCCACAATCTGCGGCCAGTGTTGCCTTTTTGCAGCTGTGTAGTTTGTGTCACAACAGAAACATGCAGTTATATATCATAACAAAAGGCTTTTTAGCTGAATTAAATAGCAAAACAACTCTAGAAAGAGCAAAAAATACAAATGATAACATTAAAAAATTTTGCTTTTTATATTAATAGTTGCAAAAGAAAATATGTCATAACATAAACTGTGACATACCTTATATAAATGTGAAAACTTAACACAAATTATTTTTATATACTGATAACACACTTAAAATCCTTGATTATATAGCTGTAAATATCCCTCTTAGGGTATGTTTACACGACAACTAGGGATGCACCGATATGAACATTTTGGCCGATACCAATAACCGATAATTCGTTATATTTGAAAGCCGATAACCGATAAATTGGCTGATAAATCTAAATCCAAGTTTTTATATAATTTTTGAGAGCCTGATTACAAAAACAAAAGTCTCACCAGTAAAATCCACGTCCCAAGCACACAATTATAATGATTTTCTCATAATTTTATGTAGCCGATATGACAGACTTGTGTTGCAATTAACTGTATTTTGATTTTCCTTTTTGAAGTGATTTCAATCATATTTCAAGCAATTCAAAACCATCATGATGAACAGTGCGCATCTGAAGTGTCTCAGCTGAAGGAAATAATACATTATGTATCGGCTTTAATATATCGGCCATATTATTTTATTGGAACCGATAACGATAACATTAAAAATGAACATATATCGGCCGATACTGATATGGTGGCGATATATTGTGCATCCATAACGACAACGATGTACTCAAAATGTAAATGTTTTCATTTGCGTTTTTGAAACAGTGTGCGTACAGACGACAACGTTGTTAAAACGATCCCCTTTCACACGGATCAGAGAAATAAAAAGACAGCAATTTGCTACATTTCTACAGTAATACCAAATTGAAATCTATTCCGAATCTAAAAAATGAAATACTATCATATCAAAACAATTATATGTAACTAAAGATGTAGCATTGATCATGTAACATAAACTGCAGTGAATTATAAACAGTAGAGAGAGTCATTCTTGTTTTTTAAAGAAATTTCACAAAAGAAAACATTGCATAATTGTCAGTTTTTTTAGGCCATTGTTTTATGAGTCACAAAGTGTGTTTGATGCTTGTAAAAAAAAAACTGTAAACATCTCGTACTTTAACAAACATACTTTATCAGTAGAAAAAAAATTGATAAGTATTATGCAATCATTTAAGACATTTCTCCTTATAAAGAAACATTTAATAACATAAAGTTTCTTTAAAAATGAGTCAAGATCCCTAGAGTTCCATATAGAACCTCACCAAGTTTGTTTTCCCTCTAAGAGGACAGAAAATGATCACAAAAATAATCCTAATTTAAGGCATTTCCGAACTGGGTGTTTGAAAACAACATACAAAAGCACTTCTAGAGAAAATAAGCATGTGTGTGTATTTGGACTTTTGACTCTAAACCTCATAGTTGTGTGAGTAGTGTGTGTGTGTGTGTGTGTGTGTGTGTGTGTGTGTGTGTGTGTGTGTGTGTATGTGTGTGTGAGAGAGTGAGTGCGTGAGAGAGTGTGTGTGTGTGTGTGTGTGTGTGTGTGTGTGTGTGTGTGTGTGTGTGTGTGTGTGTGTGTGTGTGTGAGAGAGAGTGAATGTGTGAGAGAGTGAGTGAGTGTGTGTGAGTGAGTGTGTGTGCGCGTGTGTGTGTTTACAGACAAGGGTTTTAACGTTGAACTCTGTGTTATCTGCTTCGAGGTCCATAAACGTCCTCGCACAACATAAACGTACATTTAATCTTAAAAGTCAACAACACTAAGCAAATATCTCTAACCGACACAGAAACGCCACATCACACCGATCAAGCGCCGCTTGAATCAAAACAAATCCTCTGAAAATTATTTAAAAAATCACATTTGGCAAACTCATTGTCACACACAAATCTCAAACAAACAGTATATCTGACTAACACATCTGTCCAGTTGAGAACAGAGAAACCACATGACCTCTCCTATCTTATTTCCCATGATTCCCAGCACTTGGAAGAAAGCGGATCAAATGAAACAGGTCAGAAGCTGAACTTGTCGTTTAGAGGACTATTTCAGGACATGCACATGAACGATAAACAATATAACAGTGACTTCCTGCGTTCTAGTCGTTAAATCTGCTATGAGGCTGTTTGGATGTTGGATTGCGGTAAATCATTGTTTATAACCGGAAGATTCACATTACGACACCACTTCTGTTTATATTGCTCCGTTTATCATGCATCTCGCAAACAAATCGTGAGTCACTGTTATTAGCAAATCTCAAGATCAAAAGAGTAGGATGCATTAAAAAGAGACGCAGTCATTGAAGATATTTTACAATGTTCTGATCTTTACAGAACAAACACGGTTAAATGCCTATTTGTACAAAGATAATTAACTATTGATGAGATATGACAGGAATTTTGTAACCATTCTTAATTAGCAATATTATTACCTCAGATTTATCTTAATTCTGTTATACCTCACATTTACACTGCCATTCAAAAGTTTGGGGTCAGTAAGATCTTGTTAATGTATTTTCTATATTTATTTAACCAATAAAAGTATAAAATATTATTGCACTTTTAAATAACAGTTTTCTACCTGAATATGTAATTTATTCCTGGGATCAAAGCTGAATTTTCAGCATCATTACTCCAGTCTTCAGTGTCACATGATCAATCATAAATCATGCTAATATGATGATTTGATGCTCAAGAAACATTTATGATTATTATCAATGTTTAAAACAGTTCTGCTGGGGAAACTGATACATTTTTTTCTGGATTCTTCGATTAATTTAAAGTTCAAAGAACAGCATTTATTTGAAACAGAAATCTTTTGTAACATTAAATGGGTCATTCTGTCAAAATTAATTTTGGAAACTTCACGCAGCTGAAATGTTTGATTTTGTTAATATTTTTTTCTGAAGACAGACAAACATTAATAGTGATGAGTGCCAAAATATTAAACATCAAGAAGGAATATTTACTGATTAAACCACTGTTTTTTGGAGGGGATTTTCACCTGAGATTTGGAGCCAAATTACAGATGGGTGAAAATGACTTAAGAAAGATGGCAGAATCATTATTTTATTTTTACACACAAATAGACAGGCCTATTAGTAAAATTTGTTGCCTTCACAAATCCTTGTTGCATTATATGCCAACAGTGACAGTTCAAAAATGGGAGAAAAGCACTTTTCCCCCCAAGATTACAGATATCGTAATATCCTATTCGATTTTCACTCTTATGAACAAACCTTTCTTTTGGTATCTTCATTTTAAAGGCCCTATATGGTTCAATCCTAGAGATCTTGTGAATAAACTGTTAAAATTTACCACATTTTCAGAGGTCAATCTCATGATCTCGTTTCCTTCTGTGAAAACAATTGTATATAAATATAATTTTTCCATAGTTGGGTGCCTGTAACTCAAGAAATATTAAAGATGCATTAATTTCCTTTTAGATTCTGGTTCTTAACAAACGTTTCTTTTGGGATGTTCATTTCTAAGGCCCTATACGGTTGCAAATGGTTAAACTTTACACCTTTTCAATGGTTGAACACCAAATGTGGTGTTTTTTGCACTTCTGGTTGGATGTTAACTATTTCATGGGCTCTTTCTTCAATTGTACTCTGCGCACTGACAATAAAGCTGAATCTAATCTAGGCTAAATCTAATCTAATCAGTTGGTGTCGATAACGTCTGATACTCAGAAACTGGATGACTTAACAGCCTGACCGATATATCAGTATAAACAAAACATGTTATCTAACAGCATTGCTGAGTATTTTCTCCTTAAAACCAAAGACAGTCTCAAAAACACGGTTTGAAATCGCTGGTGTTTCTGACGTCACAAACTACCTTGTAACCAATCAGATCAACGTGTGATCGTCAACGAGTGGATCTCTGAGTGAGTGGAGGCTGGGCTCATTTGCATATTCATAGAAGTACGTATACTAAATGAGGCAAGGGTGTCGAGTTACATTCAAGCTATTTGAAGGCATGAAGAAATTGTTTTTTAAGGGAAAAAAACGTTTAAATATGTAATTTTGGTGATCAGAGATGAGTTTTAAGGGATACAATTATTGACTACGGGGGACTTTAACATCTCCAGTTACTCATTTTTTTAGGCAAGGCAAGGTTACTTTTTTAAAGATTATTTACTCTTGATTTTTAACTTGACTGACATAACGCAACATAAAAAATTATTCACATCCAATGAATGAATCAGCTTGACGTCAGAGTAAAAACAGATTCATGAAACAAACAAGTTAAAAACTGAAGACTCAAAACAGTCACAAAGTAAAGCCCTTTTCAGACAGGACTAGTTTTCAAAACGATGTTTGAGTTACAATTCTTATCACTCGAGGTCTGTGACTTCATGTACCGATTCGGACGGGACGAACATGAGTGAGTGTTTTCTGGATGTTTGTCTTTACTGATATAATTTTTTATCATGTTTATAATAAGCTTGCACCTAGACAAGTATCGTACCTGACACTGATATTAAAATGAGCAGTCTATGCAGTTTCCATAAATTAATTTTTTTTTGTCGGATAGACCTACCATCCATATTGAAATGAAATAAAAGCATGCAAAAGATTGGTGTGCAATATCGCAAAGTCACAGACATACGCATTCGGATAGAAATTCAATTTCTCATTGAGTTTGCTGGAAAACGGTAGGTAATTTGCCCTGTAATTTTTACTGAGGTTGTGTGAGAAAAACACAGACATTGCAGATTCTGATGGGATTCAAATCACAAAGTATGCATGAGAAACACCAATATCTCGAACAGCTGCGTGTCTAAGGACTCTTATTTTGAAAAGTGTTCAACTGGACTAAACTCCACTCTGTGTTTTCCCTGAGATCTTGTTGTAGACTTTATTGTGAAGGTGAATGGGAAATAAAAGCCTGTCGATAGTAAAGTAAAGAGAAAGAGCTAGCACATACGAGACAGCGATAAGAGATGACGGCTGATAAATCACAATGGGTTTTACTTGCCAAGAGCAACAGATGAGAAGGAGATATGAGGGAATGAGAAAGAGGGTGAAATGAAAGGTAGAGATGAAAACGACTTGTGTTCGGTTCAGTTCTTCTCTGAGCGACGGCCTGAATGTGTAATCTAGTGTGTTTCAGCTCTACTGACGGTGATGAACACATTACATGAAGCATTACAAGACGACACACA
>JAPDVR010000004.1:3600485-3630485 GCA_026230005.1 Gila orcuttii | reverse complement strand
ACGCTGAAAACGTACTCGGTTACTAACGTAACCTCGGTTCTCTCTAGAGAGGGAACGAGTACTGCGTAATATCTTACGCTATGGGGAAAACCTCTTGTCCACGAGATATTGAAGCAAAAAATTATCCTTAATTTTGAATTAATGTAAAACACTGTGCAGCAGCATGCAGATATAGGCAGGACGGCTCGCGCGCCTATTGGCTGCCCTGCGGCAAACAGCAGCAGCCTATCGAGAGAGGTGCTGCGTGACATAATCCTATGGGGGCATTTCGCGCCCATTTAGTCACGTCCCGCCAGAAAAGGGCGCAATTTCGCCCTATAAATATAGCTCGATAAGGCTGGTACACTGGTTTTCATCACCGAAGCGAACCAGAGCTGTGTATGCACGGCAAGATACGCAGTACTCGTTCCCTCTCTAGAGAGAACCGAGGTTACGTTAGTAACCGAGTACGTTCTCTTACGAGAGTATCTCTCGTACTGCGTAATATCTTACGCTATGGGGAACACAATGCAAAACGCCGTGCGTACTGGGATCCAACACCAAAGTCCCAAGGGCAGTAGCCCGGGGCTCATGTAGTGCATAATCACCATAGACTCACAGAGAGTCGGAGAAGAGAGGCTGCAAGCATCATTCCCCATGAAATAGCATCCTATAGGGGCTAGTTATGTTAATAGTGTTTCACACAGACAGGGTGAACGTGTTCAGCCTGAACTGGTTAAGATTACGGGTTATTCAACACCCATCGAGCCGTGTTATCGCTCAGTGAGCGATGCACAAGCAAAACTCAGCATCTGGGCCGGCACAGCGGGGCAGATAACACTGAATTCTATACCGACAGAAGCTTGGCTTGTAAGTCGGGAACCTCTAGGTTATAAAACCTTATAAATGTAGACGGCGAGGCCCAGCCCGCAGCCGTACAGATATCTTGCAAGGTAACGCCACTATACCATGCCCACGACGAGGCCACGCCTCTCGTGGAGTGCGCTCTGACACCCAAAGGACACTGCAGGCCCTTAGAAGTGTAAGCCAGTGCTATGGCATCGACTATCCATCTGGATAGGCTCTGTTTTGATGCGGCCAGTCCCTTGGAACGTCCGCCAAACAAAACGAAGAGCTGCTCGGTCTGCCTAAAGGCAGACGAGCGGGACACATAAGCTCTCAGTGCCCTGACAGGGCAAAGGAGACTCGCATCCTCCTCCTCATCTTGAACCGAGAGAGCACACAGGGAAATCACCTGGGCTCTGAACGGTGTGTTGAGGGATTTGGGCACGTACCCGTGCCTCGGTTTGAGTATGACTTTTGAGTCATTAGGCCCAAACTCCATACATGATGCGCTTACTGAAAGCGCTTGTAAGTCCCCTATGCACTTCACTGAAGCGAGAGCCAAAAGAAACACCGTTTTGAAAGACAGATGCTTCATGTCTGACAAATGGATTGGCTCGAACGGGGCACCTTTCATGGCTTCCAAAACCGTAGAAAGGTCCCACACCGGGACTGAAGGAGGTCTAGGAGGGTTCAACCTCCGAGCTCCCTTGAGGAATCGCACGACTAGGTCGTTCTTCCCCAGTGACTGGCCAGACACAGGTTTTGTAAACGCTGCTATAGCCGCTACGTACACTTTGAGCGTGGATCGGGTTCTGCCCTTATCCAGCAGCTCTTGAAGGAAGGAAAGCACTTCCGTGACCCCGCAGTCTACGGGTGAAAAGCCCTGAGCTTGACACCAGGCAGAGAACACAGACCATTTCTAGGAGTAGAGCCGTCTTGTAGACGGGGCCCTTGCCTGCGTGATCGTGTTTAGCACTCCCTCCGGGAGGATAGCGAGTACCCGTTGATGGCCCATGCGTGCAGGGACCATAGCTGGGGGCGAGGATGCCAAATCGAGCCCTTGGCCTGGGAGAGGAGGTCTCTCCTCAATGGTATTGGCCACGGGGCAGTGCTAGTCAGCTGCATCAGGACTGGAAACCAAGCCTGGTTTGTCCAGAGCGGAGCCACAAGCAGCACTGGGCATCCATTTTCCCTGATCCGTTCCAGCACTTGAGGCAGGAGCGAGATGGGGGGGAAAGCATAGAGGGGACAGCGGGGCCAAACGTAGGCCAGCGCGTCCTTGCTATTGGAGAAATATTTCGGACAGTGAGCGTTCTCGTTGGACGCGAACAGGTACACCTGCGCTCTGCCGAATGTCTCCCACAGCAGTTGGATCGGCGGGCGCAGCGACCATTCCCCTGCTGGGACATTGTCTCTGGACAGCCTTTCTGGTCCCAGATTCAGGTGACCAGGCACGTGCGCTGCTCTCAGTGAAAGCAGGTTGTGCTGAGCCCAGACCAGGAGGCACTCCGTCAGCCTGTAAAGGTTTCGGGACTTGATGCCGCCCTGACGATTTATGTACGCCACCACTGACATGTTGTCCGACCGGACCAAGACGTGGTGACCCCTTATCTGGGGACAGAAGCACCGCAGCGCGTTGTCGACTGCCATCATTTCCAGACAGTTTATATGTAGGAGCTTTTCCCGTTCTGACCACTGGCCAAAGAACGGTCTGCCCTCGAGCAGCGCTCCCCATCCCGAGGTGGAGGCGTCCGTGGACACCACCTTCACGCTCGAGGGAGTCCCCAGACTCACACCTGACTGGTACCAGTCGGTTTTCTTCCAAGGCTCCAAAGCTGAGACGCATTTCAGACCGACCCGGAGGCGAAACCGACCAGCGGTCCATGCCCTGGGCGGAACCCGCGCTTTCAGCCATAGCTGCAGTGGGCGCATGCGAAGCAGCCCCAACTGGAGCACTGAAGCTGCTGAGGCCATGAGACCCAGCATTTTCTGAAACCTGGACAGTTGAGCCGCGGCGAAAAGATTTCGCGGCGCGCTGAGTGTCCTGTGCGCGCTCTGGCGACAGATGCGCTGTAGCAGATAGCGAGTTCAGCACTGTTCCCAGAAAAGATATTTTCTGGCTGGGAGACAGCGAGCTCTTCGCCCAATTGACTGTGAGACCCAGATTCTTGAGATGTTCGAGTAATGTGGCCCTGTGTTCTATGAGCTCTGATTGTGATCGAGCTAGAATCAGCCAATCGTCCAAGTAGTTCAAAATTCGCATGCCCTGAAGTCTCAGGGGTGCGAGAGCCGCGTCCATGCACTTCGTAAAAGTACGGGGTGCCAGGGACAGGCCGAACGGCAGGACTTTGTATTGGTATGCCTGGCCCTCGAAGGCGAATCTCAAGAATTGCTTGTGACGTAACGCTATTTGTATTTGAAAATAAGCGTCCTTTAGATCTATCGACATGAACCAGTCTCCTTGGCGCACTTGCGCGAGGATTTTCCTGGTTGTAATCATTCTGAACTGACGCTTCGTGAGCGTTCTGTTCAGCCGTCGCAGATCTAGAATGGGTCTGAGACCCCCGTCTTTTTTCGGTACCAGAAAATACCTGCTGGATAGACCCCATTCGCTCTGAGCCTGAGATAAAGGTTCTATAGCCCCTTTGCTCAGTAGTTTCGCTATCTCGGCTCGAAGTAGGTGAGATACTTCATTTTTTACCGTCGTTTCGACTCGCGCCGCGCAACGGCGGGGGTGTCAAGCGAACTGCAGCGAATAGCCTCTTTTCATAGTGTTCAGCACCCATTCTGATACCCCGGGAAGCTTTGCCCACGCATCTGCATGAAAAGCTAGAGGTAGAATGAAATCTGGGCTCTGGCCGTGATATAGCGGCGGCTGAAGAGCTCCGGTGTGCTGAGAAATAGACACTGTGTTTATAGTGTGCGAGGCGGGGGATGCGCTGATCACAGCGGGCAGCCTGACCACGCTAGGCTTCTCTCTGACGGGATGTGGAGAGAAGGCGAGCGGGGCGAGCCCCGTGGGGTTCGGCATGTCTGTGAGGGAATGTGGGCGCGGGATAGCGGCCACACTCGCTGCACTGAGAACACTGTCGGCTCGCGCCAACTGAAAATGTGTTGGTTTCGTTTTTACAGAAACCGTGAGACATGCTTCATGTAGTGTTTGTGGGCACTGTGTTGTGGGCACGTACACTACATTTATTGCACAATCGACATGAGTCGATTTTTTTTTTTTTTTTTGCTAGCCCTGTATTGTGGCGGGCTGTGTCTGCGTGTGGGAATGGGCACTGAGACGTGGGCATTCTTACAACACTCATAACACCATCGGCCGTGGCCGGAATTCCAGAAAATACACTCTTTTTGGGATTTATCTGGGTCGCCTTAAAGCTGGCGTTTGTGTGCAGGCAAGCGGGCTGTGGTACTAGCTTGTTTACTGCAAAATACACTGGAACAGTCACATTGTTTGGAACTGAACGAGCGAGAAGTTTCGGTAGAGTCTGGCCGCGGCGAGACTTAAACACCGTGGGCCTTAGCTGACTGTATGTGTGTTGGTTTCTTTTACAGAAAACGTGGCACATGCAGTGTGTAGTGTTTGTGGGCACTGGGTTGTGGGCACATTCACTATAATTAATGCACAATTGACATGAGTCGAACTCATTTGTGCGAGCCCTGCACTTTGGCGGGCTGTGTTTGTGTGTAGAAATGAACACTGGGCTGTGGCATTTTTAATACACTCATAACACCATCGGCTGTGGCCGGAATACCAGAAAATACACTGCTTACATGATTTTTCAGGGTCGCCGTGGAAACGGCATTTGTGTGCAGACAAGCGGGCCATGTTACCGGCTTGTTTACTGCAAAATACACTGGAACAGTCGCATTTTCTTGGAACTGAACGAGTGAAAAGTTTGGGTGTAAGTCTGGCTGCGGCGAGACTAAATTTTTATCTGCTGCGAGAGCTGGGCTCGAACACGGGTCTCCCGTGCGAAGGCTTTGGGTTTCGCCACTGAGCCACAGGGGGAAACGACAAAAGCTTAAAATAGCCCGAGCGGATAAAGAGCATCATCACAGTTTTGTGTGCGTCGGCGTTTGTTTGCAGGCGTGCGTGTAATACAACAGGCTCATTGCTGCAATATTGACATTTTCAGCCGCTCAAACCAAGAGGAGCTGAGAAATGTTTGAGAAAAGGAGATTGGCCCGGCCTCGGCGGGACTAAAAACACACTCTTTCCTCATTTCGCCGGTGACGCATGCCCACGGGGGGCGGGGTAGCTTTCTTATAACGTAAAGAAAGCTAGCCGCGGTTTTGAAGCTGGCCTTCTCTACAGATGCAGCTATCTCGTCGTCATTAATGGCGGAAGCGGCGGCGCGCGGCGGCCGTTGTCCGTCAGCGAGCGACTCAAATGAAGCTGGTGAAGCTGGCGGGCGAACCGGCGAGCTATCACGGGCTGGAGAAGGCTCGGGGCTATTTCGTCGTCCTCAATGGAGGAAGCGGCGGCAGACGGCGGCCGCTGTCCGTCGGTGAGGGACTCGAGCGATGCCGGCGAAGCTGGCGGGCGCACCGGCGAGCTTTGGTGGGCAGGAGAAGGCTCGGGCGCGCGCTGAGCACGGCGCTTTTTACCGCGCGGCGCTACAGCGGGCTGAAGTGCAGGCTCTGAGAAGGATGCCAGGCGAGTCCTCAGAGTCACCATAGGCAGTAGCTCACAGTGAGGGCATCCGCCGTCGACGAGAGCGAGAGCCGCATGATCCTCACCCAGGCAGGAAACGCAGATAACATGACTGTCCCCGTCGCTGAGTGTGGCTCGGCACGAGCCGCAGGATCTTTGCATCTTGAAAAAGACGCAGCTCTTTTAGCAGAGAGAGACAGACAGTGAAAAAATGTGTGTCGCAGCGGCGAACACACACACACACAGTTTGAAAAGGATATAACGCCGGAAAGCGTAGCAGCTACGGCGGCTAAAGGCGGCGATGCCAGCGACTTCAGACTCAATGGCTCGTCCCGCTGTGTGCTTTTTCTCAGACGGTGTGGCTTCTCACTCCGGATCCAGCGATGCGTGATGCTTCGCTGAAGAGATGAAAATCAGTGTACCAGCCTTATCGAGCTATATTTATAGGGCGAAATTGCGCCCTTTTCTGGCGGGACGTGACGAAATGGGCGCGAAATGCCCCCATAGGATTATGTCACGCAGCACCTCTCTCGATAGGCTGCTGCTGTTTGCCGCAGGGCAGCCAATAGGCGCGCGAGCCGTCCTGCCTATATCTGCATGCTGCTGCACAGCGTTTTACATTAATTCAAAATGAAGGATAATTTTTTGCTTCAATATCTCGTGGAAAAGAGGTTTTCCCCATAGCGTAAGATATTACGCAGTACGGGAGATACTCTCGTAAGAAAACCAATGCTACCGCTCAGTGTTTTTGCCACTTAGTGGGCGTAACCGCAGTCACTCTGGCCATCAGTGACGTCACGTGCATACCCTCTATAGTCAATCTGTTTACACCGGCACGCACACGCCCAGTGTAGGTGAATGGTCACGTGATCCGCGTTTTCAGTCGTTTTAATGTGGACGGAGATCAATTCTAATATGCAGCTGAAACGCTGGTGTGGACGGAGATCGTATAAGTTTTAATTCTCCGTTTCTAAACTAAAACGCAGTAGAGTGGATGGGGCCTAAGTTAATAACTAATGATATTTGCAATGGAAGTGAATCAATCAAAACTAACTTTGGCTAGACAATAACTTTATTGTAGAGCCGCTGTAAAGCCAAAACAATCTCTGTTACTGTAATTTCCTATTATCACTGTAAAGCTGCTTTGAAGCAATCTATATTGTTTAAAGCGCTGTATAAATGAAGGTGACTTGACACTGTTCCTGTTCTGGCTTTGAACAGTTCATCAATGCACATCAAAACAAATTACTTCTGAAACGACTTTCCTTTATTGCTGACATCATCAAGCACTCTTCCCTCCAATCATCTATAACATCCAATCAAGCTCATTCAAAAATCATCATCATTATGATGTCATGACCATGAGCTCATTAGCATATGATCACCTACATTTACATATTAACACTTATCGTTGCTCTGTCCCAATGAACACTAGTGTGAATGACACTAACCTAACTAACTAAAAGTAAAATAAGTTATAGAAAAATAAAAATAATAATACAAAATAAAATAAACAAAAACAAAAATTAAACAAAGTAATACAAAAATTAACCAAATTAAAAAAAATATATATTTTTTTTTAAATGTAATGAAATAAATATGCAAAACAATTAATCAAATAAACAAAACCAAATTAAATTTAACAAAAAATATAAATAAAATAGCAAATAAAATACAATAAAAATAAATAAATAAATTTTTTGCTAAATCAAAAAAAGACATCAAACCAACATATTCGTTCGTTCCCACGTCAGGCTGTTTTTGGCTTGTACAAATAACTACCTTTCCATGAAGAGATCAATAAATCCTCCAGCTGGATCGTGCACAAGAGAAAATAGACGTCTGTATTTAAAGTCGAATCTTCAGAAACCTCCATCTATACTGGAGTTAAACATATGGTATAGACGGCCTACACAAACTATAATTCATCAGAGACGGAGAAAGAACGACGGAAAGAAAGAAAGAAAGAGACAGAAAGAGTTTGAGCTACAGCTCGGCTAACTCTATTTCCAGGGTCATGGTTAGATGTACAGAAGTGTGTGTGTTAATGGTATAGTCTGATCTTTCTGAGGACAAACTGGCTCTGCTAACGGGAGAAAATACCAACCACGTCTCCTAAAGACCAGAACGTCTCCAATTCTATTTGTAATTCCATTTGATGCCACTAAAGTAGGCTCATGCAACAATATATAATTGCAGTAATACATATGCATGCTATTGTTATTGTGTGCACTTTAAAATACAGTGAATAATTCTGAAAACCTTATTATACAGTATGTTTCCATCAGCCAGTTAAATGTAACCCACTTGCAGTGCTGGGTAATAACTGGGTAATGGGTAATAACGGATTACATGTAATCTGGATTACATAATCAGATTCCAAAAATGTAGTACGTGCTCATTTTTTAAAATATTTTAATATGGATGAAAACATGCCAGATAAGAAATGTGAAAATGTCTGATTCTTTGTTTTTGCACTTTAATCCGTTTTAAACATTTGTTTACTTTGAACATTTAAAAGCAATTAAATAATGCGCTAATACAGATATAACATTAAACAAACAATAAAATGAATACATTTTATAAAATGCAACTTTTTTGTATGCAACAATTTTGCATATATAACTCATTAAAATATATTTTTTTAATACTTGCATGAGTTATTCTGGTTCCATCTTACAAAATAAGTCCTTCAAATAAGTCATTGATAGAAACCGTTACATTAGAGCAGCAGAAACACACTTCACGTGTAAACGACAGAGACTTAAACGCTACAAAACATCAAAACGACAAACATTTGGAGCTCGAAGCGGCGAACATGCGCTCTCCAGTCGGGTGTCCATATTACTTTACATTTCAGGGTGTTTTCCTCTTCCGTTAACACTCGATCACGTGTGTGTAAGTCTGTTGACGCGTTCCTGTAAATGTCAGTGATTGTGGCCGTTAACATGAGCAGTGATGTCACTAATGTGCTTTTATAAACTCCATACGGCCTCTGTTTTCGTTCTTTTACGCAGTTGGCCTCTGTTCTCAAGAAGCACTGAGTGTGTGTGTGTTTGTTCACATACACTTGCATACATACACACACTTCTGGAGTGAAATATTAACTGCCAGCATTCAAAACTCGTCAATGGAAGACCAGCTGTTCCCAACTGTGTCCATACACACACACACACACACACACACACCATTCCAGCTTCCCAAATTCCTCTGCCATCTCCTCTTGTGACATGCCAGAAACACACTTTACACAAGTATGCAAACACTGACACGAATGCATGACCAACACATCGCAAACGTGAGCTGCTGTATGTGTGTGTGAGTGTGTGAGCAGATATTAAGCGCTGAATAGCAGCCTATGACTTTAGAAACATGTCAATGGAACAATGTCAAACATAACTTCAAACATTGGTTTATAATAAACACTTGTAAACATTGAGTAGATGAGATGTCTGCTGTAGTAGTGTACACTCATCAGGGACCTCCGCGATCACAACATCCAGCCTGCTAGTGCATAAAGCCAGAGAGAGAGAGAGCGAAAGAAATACTGCAAATAAAGATGCATGTACATCAGACAGTATAGACGGGATGCTGCCTATCTAGTGCTTCAGATCAGTCACTTAAGAGCTTTATTCCAGTTAGGATGCTGCCTATGTAGACAGCAAGGAAGCTTAGGGTTTTGTGACAAGAGTTTGCGTGTCACACAAACTAGGACAGAACTAAACCATTTAGCAAAGACTTCAGTATGTTGATTGTGGAGGTCTGAAACACACACACACACACACACACACACACACTCACTTCTACTCACACACACACACACACACACTCACTTCTACTCGCACTCACTCACTCACTCACACACACACACACTCACATTCACTCACCTACACACACACACACACACACACACACTCACTTCTACTCACACTCACTTACACAGTCACTTACACACACACACACACACAACACACACTCACATTCACTCACTTACTTACACACACACACACACACACACACACAATCAGTCACTCAAATCAGTCAAAAATGACACCGACCCAAACTTTTGAACTTTCAAACAATAATTAAACACAAAAGGCACAGACAAGCATGTTGCGTGTTGTATGAGTGTGTGAACGAGTATCCGAATCTGCGTGGCTTTTATTAACCCTGCAAACATCTGGAAAATATCTCAAAAAGTAGAGTGAAAAACACACTTCAGCGTTACAGCATCATGTTAGTTTACAGCCTCACACAGGTTCAAACACACACACACACACCTGTTTGTTTACGCTGTCCTGTCAGATAACGGCTCTAAAAATAATCGGCAAGCGTTACGGGAGCTTTCATGATTCACTGACGGATACGGGAAAGACCTGTCTGCATTCCTGCCTGCTATACACACACATATCAAATAACAGATCCAGCGTGACACGCATTGTGTTTTTAATATAGCTGCACTACAGCACACGCGTGTGTGTGTGTTTATTCAGATAGCAGCCTTTGATCTTCACATCTTGATCTTCCATTATTCCTCTGTCACACACACACACACACACACACACACACACACACACACACACACACACACACACACGTGTGTCTGCGCTGCGTGGGGCAAAAGCACAAGAGGAAATATAGCAACTGTCTCATCTAACAACATTTTTATTTACCGTTTGATTAATTATAGGGGGAAAAAACAATTGCAATTTGCTAATAAAAAACAATTCAAGATTCAGTCTATGGAAAGAAGTCTTATCATATACGATTTTCACGTGGGATGTTTATATATTTTTTTCCTTTGAATATACACTCCTGTTCAAAAGTTTGGGGTCGGTATGTAGGGATGCACCGATATGAACATTTTGGCCGATACCGATAACCGATAATTCTTTACATTTGAAAGCCGATAACCGATATATTGGCCGATAAATCTAAATAAAAAAAATTATATACTTTGATAGCCTGTATAACAAAATGCTCACCATTAAAAGCCTTGTCTCAAACACTTTTAACATAAATCAAACATATACAATACAGTATAGCCTAGTTTGAACCAGTGTAAGATTCCTTAACTTTTAAAATTAATTTTACACTCATATGGACAACTTTCTTTATTAAAAAATGGTAACACTTTATAATAAGGTTTAATTTTGTTAGCATTAGTTAGCATGAACCAACAATTTTATAAAACATTTTTAAGAAAGTTGAATCTGTTAATATTAGTCAATGCACTGTGAACTAACATGAACACACATATTTTATTAACTAACAATAACACAGGCTATTGCTCTCTGTTAGTTAATGCATTAACAAATGAGACCTTATTGTAAAGTGTTATCAAAAAATCTATTGCCTAACAAAAAATAAAATACATAAATAATGCAAACAAGTCATTGGATAACATTGGGCTGCATATAAAGAAACAAAATGCATGTGGCATTGATCAATAAAATGGAATCGCCTCCGCACGGACAATAAGAAAAATATATTTTAATCAAACCATATCGTTGATGAAAATAATACGAGAACAAAATAATGTTAGTTATTAATTATACGAGAACAAAATAATGTTAGTTATTAATTATAACGCAATGTTTTTGAAAAAATAAACATTTTAATATTACATTGATAGTAAACATCTTTAATAGCTTAGTTACTGTTTCAAATGACATTGCTGTGTGAGCGCGCGCGCTGAAGCTGAAGAGAACGAACGTTAAAACTGAATCGCTTTGCTAGAAGGTTAATCAACTCGACGGTTGCTGAAGAATGCAAACCCAAAGAATTTGCAAATGTATTACAATAGTGAATACAATTATAATTGTATGACAGTCCCAATCATAGCTTTTAATGTTTTGCATTGTTGTTTAATCTGCGCGCGCTGGAGCTGAAGAGAACGAGCAAACTGAAGAACTTTTCTAGCATGTTGGTTAAATCCAGGAAACGCATCATATGTGAGATTAATCAGATATTTATATTACATCAACTTTATATTACGACTTATCTGCGCAAAATGACGTGAATGCACAATCGAACTTGTGCTGGTCATAATGTGTAATATCCCTGTTCTGGACGCGCTATTCCCACAACAACGCGCTGAAACGGCAACTAAACAGAGAATTCACAACGTTTTATTACAATAGTGTTCTCATTATAATGGCATCTATGACAGTCCCAATTATAGTTATAAATGTGCATTGCTGTTTGAGCTGCGCACGCTAAAGATGATCACCGGTACAATGAAGCGCTACTGCATCGTTCATTAACTCAACCAAACGCGTCCTATATTAGATTAATCAGATATATATACACAAACATATTATAACTTACAATGGCACAGAATGCTGCGAATGCTCAAGAGAACTTGACTGTGCTTGTCATGAAGGCTTAACTCCATAGACGCTTTCCGCCTCAACGCGCTCGACGCACTGAAACACGTGGGCGAACAAGAATTCACAACATTCTTTTGCAGGCATGTTTTTATTATAATGTTATGAAGCATATGTGACAGATTTGTGTTGCACATGTTGCACTGAACTGTATCTTCCTTTTCGAAGTGAATCCAATCATTCAGAACCATCATGGCGAACAGCGCGCCTCTCAACTGAAATAAATAATCTATTATCTATCGGCTTTGATATATCGGCCAAATTTTCTTATCGGACCGATAACGATAACATCAAAAAAGACCATTTATCGGCCGATATCGATATGTGGTCGATATATCGTGCATCCCTATTTTTAATCATAATCTCTTCTGCTCACCAAGGCTGCATTTATTTGATAAAAAACTGCAGTAAAATTATGAAATATTATTACAATTTCAAACATCTGTTTTCTATGTGAATATATAGTAAAGTGTAATTTATTTCTGTGATCAAAGCTGAATTTTCAGCATCATTACTCCAGTCTTCAGTGTCACATGATCCTTCAGAAATCATTCTAATATGATGATTTGATGCTCAAGAAACATTTATGATTATTATCACAGTTGAAAACAGTTGTGCTGCTTCATATTTTTGTGCAAACCGTGATTCATTTTTTTCAGGATTCTTTGAAAGTTCAAGAGAAAAGCATTTAATTAAAAAAGAAATATTTTGCATTATTATAAATGTCTTTACTGTCACTTTTGATCAATTTAATGCGTCCTTTCTGAAGAAAAGTATTAATTCCTTAAAGAACATTTTCGTATTGACCCCAAACTTTTGAACGGTAGTGTATTTTTGCAGTGCATGAAATTCAAACAAGAGTCTGTGTGTAAAGGCCATTCTCAGTTGGTGAACAGGTGAATCATGGCTAAAGCTGAATATCTTGTTCAGAGTCAGAGTTCGGAAGTTTCCATCGGTGGAGGAGGAAGAGGAGGAAGAGGAAGAGGAGGAGGAAGAGGAAGAAGAGGAGGAGGAAGAGAAGAGGAAGAGGAGGAGGAGGAAGAGGAAGAAGAGGATGAAGAGGAAGAGGAGAGGAGGAGGAAGAGAAGAGGAAGAGGAGGAAGAGTAAGAGGAGAAGAGGAAGAGGAGGAAGAGGAGAAGAGGAAGAGGAGAAGAGGAAGAGGAAGAAGAGGAGGAGGAGGAGGAGGAAGAGGAGAAGAGGAAGAGGAGGAAGAGGAGGAGGAAGAGGAGAAGAGGAAGAGGAGAGGAAGAAGAGGAGGAAGAGGATGAAGAGGAAGAGGATGAAGAGGAGGAGGAAGAGAAGAGGAAGAGGAGGAAGAAGAGGAAGAGGATGAGGAAGAGGAGAAGAGGAAGAGGAGAAGAGGAGGAAGAAGTGGAAGAGGAAGAAGAGGAAGAGGAGAAGAAGAGGAAGATGAGAAGAAGAGGAAGAGGGGGAAGAAGTGGAAGAGGAAGAAGAGGAGGAAGAGAAGAAGAAGATGAGGAAGAGGAGGAAGAGAAGAGGAAGAAGAGGAGGAAGAGGAGGAAGAAGTGGAAGAGGAAGAAGAGGAGGAAGAGAAGAGGAAGAGAAGAGGAAGAAGATGAGGAAGAGGAGGAAGAGGAAGAAGATGAAGAGGAGAAGAGGAAGATGAGAAAGAAGATGAAGAGGAGGAAGAGAAGAGGAAGAAGATGAGGAGAAGATGAAGAGGAGAAGAGGAAGATGAGGAAGAAGAGGAAGAGGAGGAAGAGGAGAAGAGGAGGAGGAGGAGGAAGAGGAGAAGAGGAGGAAGATGAGGAAGAGGAGGAGGAGGAGGAAGAGGAGAAGAGGAGGAGGAGGAGGAAGAGGAGAGGAGGAGGAAGAGGAGGAAGAGGAAGAGGAAGAGGAGAAAATGAGGAAGAGGAGAAGAGGAGAAGAGGAGGAAGAGGAGAAGAGGAGGAAGAGAAGAGGAGGAAGAGGAGAAGAGGAAGAAGAGGAGGAGGAAGAGAAGAGGAAGAGGAGGAAGAGGAAGAGGAAGAAGAGGATGAAGAGGAAGAGGAGAGGAGGAGGAAGAGAAGAGGAAGAGGAGGAAGAGGAAGAGGAGAAGAGGAAGAGGAGAAGAGGAAGAGGAAGAAGAGGAGGAGGAGGAGGAGGAAGAGGAGAAGAGGAAGAGGAGAAGAGGAAGAGGAGGAAGAGGAGAAGAGGAAGAGGAGGGGAAGAAGAGGAGGAAGAGGATGAAGAGGAAGAGGATGAAGAGGAGGAGGAAGAGAAGAGGAAGAGGAGGAAGAAGAGGAAGAGGATGAGGAAGAGGAGAAGAGGAAGAGGAGAAGAGGAGGAAGAAGTGGAAGAGGAAGAAGAGGAAGAGGAGAAGAAGAGGAAGAGGAGAAGAAGAGGAAGAGGGGGAAGAAGTGGAAGAGGAAGAAGAGGAGGAAGAGAAGAGGAAGATGAGGAAGAGGAGGAAGAGAAGAGGAAGAAGAGGAGGAAGAGGAGGAAGAAGTGGAAGAGGAAGAAGAGGAGGAAGAGAAGAGGAAGAAGATGAGGAAGAGGAGGAAGAGGAAGAAGATGAAGAGGAGAAGAGGAAGATGAGAAAGAAGATGAAGAGGAGGAAGAGGAGGAAGAGAAGAGGAAGAAGATGAGGAGAAGATGAAGAGGAGAAGAGGAAGATGAGGAAGAAGAGGAAGAGGAGGAAGAGGAGAAGAGGAGGAGGAGGAGAAGAGGAGGAAGAGGAGGAAGAGGAGAAGAGGAGGAGGAGGAGGAAGAGGAGAAGAGGAGGAGGAGGAGGAAGAGGAGAGGAGGAGGAAGAGGAGGAAGAGGAAGAGGAGAAAAGGAGGAAGAGGAGAAGAGGAGAAGAGGAGGAAGAGAAGAGGAGGAAGAGGAGAAGAGGAAGAGGAGGAAGAGGAGAAGAGGAGGAAGAGGAGGAAGAGGAGAAGAGGAGGAGGAAGAGGAGAAGAGGAGAAGAGGAGAAGAGGAGGAGGAAGAGGAGAAGAGGAAGAAGATGAAGAGGAGAAGAGGAAGATGAGGAAGAAGAGGAAGAGGAAGAAGAGGAGAAGAGGAGGAAGAGGAGGAAGAGGAGAAGATGAGGAAGATGAGGAAGAGGAGAAGAGGAGGAGGAGGAAGAGGAAGAGGAGAAGAGGAGGAAGAGAAGGAAGAGGAGAAGAGGAGGAGGAGGAGGAGGAAGAGGAGAAGAGGAGGAAGAGGAGAAGAGGAGGAGGAGGAGGAAGAGGAGAAGAGGAGGAAGAGGAGGAAGTGAATAGGTTTAAAATAGACAGAGTAAATGAAGGGCTTGCTCCATTTCTATTTACATTAGATTAGCATTTCAGATCCCAATTCAACAAAGAACAATGCAGTTCAAAGTTTTCCTATATGATACGAGCACATGCAGATAAAGCATGAGGGGGAGGTTATGAAAATAAGGCCGGAGTGATCAGAATACAGGTCAGACGTACACGATAAACACGCGAAGGAAGAGTAATAACCCCAATAACACACCGAACAACGAGACATCAACACAACACACACACACACACACAGAGAGAGAGAGAGAGAGAGAGAGAGAGAGAGAGAGAGAGAGAGTTCAGAAACAGCAGCGCTGGGGGAAAATAAGAACATGGAAATCAAATGATTTTTGCATCGAGAGACAAGTTTTGGATTGGATGTCAACAGCACAAAAAATATTTATTGTCTGAATAGGAAAATTGTCAATGTCTGTCTTTTTAATTGGCTTATGTCAATAACAAAAAATATTTTAACATGATCACTATTTATTTTACCATCTACGATTATACACCAGTCAAAATTTGGAATAATTACTTTTTTTTTTTGGTGATATTTTTGAAAGTCTTATGCTGACCAAGGCTGCATTTATTAGATCAAAAATGCAGTAAAAACAGTAATATTGTGATTATACTTCAGAAATCATTCTAATATGCTGATTAGATTATTATTATTATTGGCTCTTATTATCAATGTCTTTGTGGAAACAGTGATCATTTTTTTCAGGAATCTTTGATGAATAGAAAGGTCAAAAGAGCAGCGTTTATTTGAAATAGAATCTTTTGTAAAATTATAAATGACCAATTTGATGCATTTTTCCTGAATAAAAGTATTTTTTTCTTTAAGAAAACGAATTGAATGGTAGTGTACCATAGTTTCAACAAAAACATGAAGCAGCACAACTGTTGTCAACACTGATTAATAATAATCAAATGTTTCTTGAGCAGCAAATCATCATATTAGAATGATTTCTGAAGGATCATGTGATTATTATGGTTATTACCCCAAAAACACCGCCAGACCGCGAGCCACCGGCTGAGACGCGCGGCTGTTATAGTTAGCATGACACAGTGGATAAAGGACCGCGTGCGACACGATAAACCATGTAATGCATTTGTACACAAAGCCCCAGTGATATTCATACTTATATTAATGCGATTCCAAACAAGCCAAACGCTCAATGCATCTCATGCACACACACACACACACACACACACACACAATAGCGAGGCGTTAACCGCGCAGATCTAAACCGCATCCAGAAAAGTTTCTGTGCGTTTCTAGTTACCTGTGTGTCTTTCAAAGGCAGCTACTGTAACCAAACACCGGCGTAAGGGCGTGCCAGCCTCACTCTCTCTCTCTCTCTCTCTCTCTCTCTGTTGATCTTTCCAGGCCATAATTTGCTGCTGTCTCTACCTCTTCTAAAGAGGCCTATATCACAATCGCCTTTGATTTCCCGCTCTGAAAGCTCTCCTAAACGCGCTCGGGCACGTCAATGATTGTCTGGTTGTGAGAGTGACCTCTGAACTGGTTGGTAAGCGGGACTGGTTTATGATTCGCCCCCATAAAGCTTCCTAAAGGGAGGCTGACTCAGTCAAACCGTTAACCTTTGACCCCTTTCACTGCACACGTCCAGTTGACGGGTGACTCCTACTGTAACCTCTTCCTAGACTCTCTCCAACACACACACACACACACATACCATGATCAGCAGAGCGTATCTAAGAGAGACACTGGGCTCGTGTGTGTGTGTGTGTGTGTGTCTGTAAATCCCTCCTCCATCGTCTCATACATGAGGCTTCTGTTGTGCGGCACAAATGGGAATCTTTCTTTGTTCGAGACAGTTTCCACTTTCACTCTTAAAGAGGCTGGACGTGCCCGGAAAACAAATGGCAAAACATGCTAAACAAAAGTGCATGTCAGATTCCAGACGAAAGCATTGTAAAGGTGCATTACATAATATCATCAATTCAACAAAATGAGGCAAAACACAACTTAAATGAGCATTGATGGACGGATGGATGGAGATTTTGCAATATGGCTTAATTTAATATAAATAAAGCCATATTATTAAATAAATAAATAAAGCAATATATTCGTATAGCGAAGGTTGCGTTTTAAATAAATAAAATAAGTAATTTAATTTGATAGCAAACTACCAAATTAAAAGCTTTGAAAATGGAGAAATGAATACAAAAATGTTAGTATTGTAACTATAAAGTTTGTACTATTTTTTAATTAAATCCTTATTTTTCTACAGCACAGTTTGTATTATTGCGGTATATGTCTTACGTTGTTTAATATTTTTTTCATAATAAATCACAATAAAAAATAATGTAGTCATTTTCAATGGGCCAAAAAAACACAAATGTGGCCTATAAAGCAAAGTCGAAAAACTAAAAAAAAAAAAAAAGAAACATTTCAAAAATTGTTTTCAAGTTTTTCCTAAACTTGAAAACAATTTTTTAAATGTTTTTTTTTTTAAGTCTACGATTGCACTTAAATGTCTGAGCAAACTTTCTGCTTTTTTTATTTTCTATGCAGAATCACCCCAATCCAAACCCAAATATCAAAGTCATCTGGTCAAAATAATATATTATATGTATATATATATATATATATATATATATATTTATATATATATGTGTGTGTGTGTGTGTGTGTGTGATATAAAATATAATAATATAATAATAATCTTTGCTAAACTAAACATCCTTAAAACAAGATCAGTTTCCCAGAAGAGAAATGTAGCATAATATCAGCCAACCCTGACACGAGATAAAGACGCTGATTAAGAACGGTGTGTTTTCTGGCTCTGCGACCCGTCCCGTATGAAAGCGGGACAAAAGGCAGATGGTTAAACAATGTCTCCTCAAAGCGTTCTGCCACACCGTATCCGTTTACCAGTGTGTGACAAAGGCACGATGCAGCTGGCACTTCACAAGCATTATAGAGCAGATTCAGAACATGAAAAACAATCCAGTGAATGCCAAGGTCAACTGGGACGACACACGCATGTCCAGAGGAACAGGACAGCGATACGAACACCAGCACTGCTGAGATTATACACTAACACTGTTTAGCATTGCTGCTTAAGCTAGTGGGTAAGAAAGTCACATGACCTTAAGGTGCGTCCCAATTCACTTGTTTATGCACTATTCTATGCTGTTCTGTAGTATAAATAGTCTGAGAAGTGTGTGTTCACACTGAAAATTCCAGAAGGAAATAGTGCACTTTAAATACGTCAATGATGCACTTAAAGGGATAGTTCACCCAAAAATGAAAATTCTGTCAGTATTTACTCTCCCTCATGTTGTTCAACCCCGTAAGACCTTCGTTCATCTTCCGAACACGAATTAAGATATTTTTGATTAAATCTGAGAGCTGGATCACTCCTTCATAGGCTTCTAAGAGATTGACACTCGTTCCCCGAAAAGTTATTAAAGACATCGTTAAAATAGTCCAAGTGACTACAGTGGCTCAATCTTAAGTTTATCAAGCGACGAGAATACTTTTTGTGCGCAAAATAGTGCTGCACGGTGCACCGATACTTCAAAAGTATCACGATTCTCGGAAATTAAAAACGTCACGATTCCTAAATTTATTAGTATCGATACTTCTATGAATGACCGCGTTCTAGATTTGTAAGAGACGTATTTTATGTTGGTGTGTGCAACGCACGCTTCCAGCGCCTCCCTATGGACGTCTGTGTTTTTTCTCCTCACGCACGCAGCAAAGAAGCTGCAGCTGTCATGAGACCAACACTACAGCGAGATGACTGTATGTGCGAGCACAAGTGATAATGTGGCCGCCGGTCATTAGCGGAGTGACAATCAGGAGAGTCGTGACTTTTCCCGGTGGGCCGGTAGTGTTTAGAGGCCGCGAGGGACGGTCTGATAGTTATACATTGTTCTTAGCAACACCCCATCCGGCGGCCTGGTGTGCGGCCGCTGCCCGCTGGTCAAACTGTGCAGAGTAGAGAGTCTCCGCAACGAATAGAGAGTCTCCACAACGGCGATAGATAGAAGCGCGCGTGCGAGTGAAGACGGTGCGCGAGCCGCAAAAAAGACACTGTATCCGTGCAACTGACAGCAGCGAAAAAGAGCGCTCAGCTTGATTTAAAAAACAACAGATTTTAGCGCTAGATCTCTTATTTAATAGCGAACTAAATTAATGCTCTGCTAGTTAACTGGAGATGTTTTATTTATTTTTGTATAAGGTGTACAACTTTCCCCCAACTTTCATAGATAAAGTTAATAATTTGCAAGCTGCTAAAATAAAGCAAAACATCAGCTAAAATGATCTATAGGCTATATGATTATAATCAGAGCATGCTGTGCATGTTTGTCAGTGATTTATTTATATAAGGTTTTTACAGCATTTAATGAGCACCGGAGGTGTATTTGTGAAACGCCTTGTAAGAAATACTTTTCCTTTTCAGGAAAAGTATCGAAAACGTATCGAAATCGCAATTCTTGACTTGGTATTGGTATTGAAACAATAATTTTGGTATCGTGACAACACTAGGGCAAAAACAAACAAAAATAACGACTTTATTTCAACTATTCATTTCCTTCTCTGTGGGCCTCGAGTCAGTTAGCGTAGTGTGATTGCGTAGAGCTACGTCACACGTAGGCTCACTATTGGCCGACGCTGGTCATGTGTGTGATGCGTGTGACGTACAACACAGAAACACTGCGCTGTTACACTAGTGAACTGACTCGAGGCCCACAGAGAAGGAAATCAATAGTTGAAATAAAGTCGTTATTTTTGTTTGTTTTTGCGCACAAAAAGTATTCTCGTCGCTTGATAAACTTAAGATTGAGCCACTGTAGTCACTTGGACTATTTTAACGATGTCTTTAATAACTTTTCGGGGAACAAGTTTCAATCCCTTAGAAGCCTATGGTGGAGTGATCCAGCTCTCAGATTTCATCAAAAATATCTTAATTCGTGTTTCGAAGATGAACGAAGGTCTTACGGGGTTGAACAACATGAGGGAGAGTAATTACTGACAGAATTTTCATTTTTGGGTGAACTATCTCTTTAATTAACTGAAGAAAAAAGTGTGAAATGTCCAGTAGAGAGCGATATGAACACCAGCACTGCTGAGATTATAAACTAACACAGTTTAGCATTGCTGGTTAAGCTAGTGGGTAAGAAAGTCTTTTCAGAGTCACATAACCTTAAGGTGCATACTTATGCTCTTTTGTGGTGTGTTCAGGAAATAGTGCACTTTAATGATGAATGATGCACTTAATAAACCGAAAAACAAGTGTGGAATGTTGGAAACTTCATGCACTCGACTGGTACAGATTTAATGAGATGCAGAACTAAAATATCCTTATTAAAGTCATGCACTATACTGTTGAGTGCATAGTGCATAAGTGTATAGAGCATCATTTGGACACAAATTTAGCCTGCAAATGCAAACTAACTAAATAAACATTTATATTCATGCATTTGGCAGACAGTTTATTTTAAGCAACTTTTTTTTTTTTTTGATTTTCTATAAAACAGCAATGGTACCAGGATATTTAAAAATTAAAACAAAAAATAAATATACATAATAAAATGTAAAAATAAAACCTACAAATAAAACAAAAAAGAATAAAAATATTTAAAAAAATAAATATTTTATTTAAAGTAAAATATGTAAGCAAAATGAAATATATTAATTACATTTTTTATATATATTTTAATTTAGTTGTATATATACACATACACACACACATATATATATACATATATATGATTAAAATAAAACAAAATATATAACATTTTAAATTAAATATGTTTTATTTAACTAATATATATATAAATATATATATATATATATATATATATATATATATATATACACACACTGAAAAATAACTAAAATTAATTATAATACATAAATAAAAAATATATAAAATTAAAAATATTTCATTTTGGTTACATATTTTATTTTTAATTTAATATAAATACTGAAAAAGTAACTAAAATAAATGTATTTAATTTTAGTAAATTTTTACATATACACACCAAAATTAACTAAAAAATATATAACTAAAAAAAATGTATGTATGTATGTATATATATTTATATATATATATATATATATATATATATATATATATATATATATATATATATATATATATATATATATATATATATAAATAAATCAAATCAGTGCAAAGCTCACATTTCCCAGGCAATTCTCGGGCCGGCCCGTGAAACGGTTCCTCTAGCCTGCGGGGACACATGCGTCTTTTTGAACTCATTTAGCATTCAGAGCAAATGATTTCTTCAGGTCACAGATTAAAGCGATAGGCTCTGCTATGTTTTCCAAAGCGCCGTCTCTTTGCATGAAAACAGGCTCTGCAATACCGATTCGAAGAGATAAAGCCACGGCGTCGGCCAATGAGAAGCTCTGATGGTGATTGGATGGTTGGAAGGCGGCCAATGGGAAGGCAGAATCCAGTGGAGTGGAGATAGACCGGGTTTTCCCCGCAGGTTCTTAATGACTGACTGATTGATGTGTTAAATCAGTGTTCAAAGACACAACTACATGCTCAAAAACACAACAGCCAAATGTGTCTATTGTTCCCGAGAGCGCTTTCCTTACATGACTCCAACTCTAATACGCCTGGGTGACTAATAACACAAAACCATGACAATAAACATAGTAACTAATTCAGTGTGTCCTAAACGAATGGCCCATTATAAAGCACAATGAGCAAATTAAACTGCTCAGCCACTAAAAAACTTTTAAGATTTATTAAGGGGAAAAACAACACAGCAGACCAAGAAAAATAATTAGACTTAAAAGATAAGGCCTTGTTACCAGAAGGCTCCAAAAACAACAAATATGAAATAAATAATTAAATGTAAAAAAATAAATAATGTATTTTTTTTTTATATGACAAAATAAAAAAATGAAATAAAATGTAGGCCAGAGGCCTTGTTACCAGAAGGCTCCAAAAATAACAAATATAAAAATACATAAATATTTTATTTAAATATAAATGTATATGACAAAACAAAAAATTAAATGAAATTTATAAATAAAAAACTATAATAAACTGAAATTAAATCTAAATGAATAAAATAAAATATACAAACTAAACTGTTTTTATATATTTTAAATTTAATTTTAGTTGTCTACATTTTATTTTCTATGAATATAATAAAAACATACAGAAAACTAAACTAAAATATTTTTTAAACAAATACAAGTAATAAATACAATAAAAATACAATAAATGCAATAAAATAAACTGATGAAATTAAATCTAAAAATAAGAAATATATAATAAAATAAAACACAAAAATACAAAAGATAAAATAAAATATAAAAAAATTAATGTATTTGTTTTTTTATATTTTATATTTAATTTCAGTTTTGTTTATATTTGCAGATTTTTTATAAATACAATTAAAACACGCAAAAAACTAAACTAAATATTTTTTTAATTTTTAAAAAATAAAATATAAAAATTATAAACAGAGTAAAATACATAGAATAAGAATACGAAATGTAAAAAAAAGTAAACTGTCCTTCTGAGCATAGCAAGTGTACTGTAATCTCAGAGCTCTGGGAACGTCAAGAAAAGGAGGGAAAGGAGAAATTAATGAATAACTGTTTGACTGAGGTAAATGTGAGCGATATTAGGGCGAGTAAACAGGGTAAAGTTGTGCTGGGCCTTTGATCAGCTATCCATTAATAACCAGAGAGCGCGGGTGGGGTCACAGGTCACAGGTCACAGGTCACACACACTATAGCAGCATTATCGGTGTACGTTTCAGACCTTATGACAATATAAATAAGCACTGATATGAAACTGAGTAAATCACACAGCACAATAGCAACTCAACGGAGGAGTTTTTGGAGCACCTCCAGGCCATAATGCAAGTCTTTTGATATTCACCCATGTGTGTGTGTGTGTGTGTAACACTTTGGTTTTCGGCCAAAATACACATTGCTTGGTAATAGTTAACAGTCAGCAAACACAGAGAAAGAAAGCCAGCGTGGAAACTCATATCATACACAATCTGCCATTCTTTCGCTTCTGCAATAAATCTGCGACCACTTTATTCTTTCTGTCCAGAACTGATAATCATATTCAGTACAATCATCTGCATAAAGTGCCTGCTTTGCCAATCAACAGAACTGTTTGTTCTTCCTTTGTGTCGATTCTACCCATGGATTTTTGTTTTGCTAATTCTGAGTAAATATATAATACAGGTATTGTATGTACAGTATCCACAATAACCCAGATCTGTTGCTGCAGATATGAAGAAAAAAAAAGCTTCAGAAGAAGATTGCTGGGTTGAGTCCCAAAAATAACAATATTTTATATATGTTTTATGTTGTATATGTTTTGTTTTATATTATAACAAAAACAACATAATCTAAAGTAAATAAAACATAAGATAATTAATTAATTAAAAACATAATGAATTTTTTTATTAAATAATAAATAATCTAAAATAAAAAATACAATAAAAACTAAAATAAAATAAAATAATATAAATAAAAAATAATATTACAAATTAAAAAAAATGTAAATAAAATGCCAAGGTTATTTTATATTTTTGGTGAATTCTGAGTAAATATTGTGCAAAACAATACGTATATATATATATATATATATATATATATATATATATATATATATATGTGTGTGTGTGTGTGTGTGTGTGTGTGTGTGTGTGTGTGTGTGTACTATATTGTATAATATATAATATATGTAAACAATGAAAATATAAAATAAATAAAAATGCTAAAATAATAATGAACCAAATTTAAATTAAATAAACAATATAAAATAAAAAGCACAAAATTAATGTATATATATAAAACAAAATAATATAAAATAATAAAATCAAATCAAAATAAAAGAATGAAAAAAAAGCCTCACTTCATATTGATCACGTAACTCAAGGTAAATATACTGAAAGTTTCTGGATAGAAATGTCCGCCTGTTCAGTAAATCTGTTCCAAACACTTCAAACTTCACTAGAAGTTTCCAAACTTCACTAGAAAAACTTCACTGTTCCAAACTTCACTAGAAAAGATGGATAGCCACTGGAAGCACAATAACTCACAATGTTAGGAACGGAGTCGAGCGCACACACACACACACACACACACACACACACACACACACACCGATGTGGCCAAACACTGACGAGCTCTTTGAAGGAACATTCCGAGCGTGTCCGAACACACGAATGTCTGCGAACGTGTGTCGAATGGAAGGAATGCAAAATCAAGAGCGTACTAAACACTAATTGAGCCCCTGCATTAATATAATAAAGTGTAGAATGTTCACATCAAAAGACGAGTTTTTCATCATTACCGTGATCCGCTGAGCCCACGCCCGAATCTGACACGTCAGCGGATCGGGACGGTGAATCGTTTTCGCGGTTTATTAGGGCTGCAGGCAACAAGACGATTCCAAAGACAAGAAAAGATAAAGACAGGGAAAAAAGCCAAAAGCAAAGCTGAGGGGTTTTCTCACACAGATAACACACACCTGCACAGTATCATCATCACTGGGAAAACTCAAAGATTTTTTCTCTGAGAACGAGAGTTTAAAAAAAGCAATAAGCCACAAGACGCTGTGTCACAGTGACTTTACCGCAGTAAAAGGGTGCTGGGAGTGACATGGAGAGCCTAAAAGACATTTGACCTTATATTAGTAAAAATCACTGTAATGCAAGACCTGAGTGGCTTATTCTGCAAAAAGTGATTTTCTTTCTCAGTAATCTTTCATGTCTGTAGTACAAATGACACTGGATGAGTTTCAAATGCAGGGTTATGGATTTGTTCAAATTATATATATATATATATACATGTGTGCTGTCCCTTGCCCTCGTTTCCTTACGGGTGGACACTAGAGATGCGCGGATGGGCTATTATTTCATCCGCAACCGCATCACAAAACTCATCATCCGTCCGCCATCCATCCGCACCAACGTTTTTGACCAATTTTCACAACCGCACCTGCCCGCCATCCGCTGATTGGGCGATACAAGGCGCTGCTGATGACAGCCGCGAGACTAGAAAGCTCTCAGAATATCAGCAGTGAACTCCGTCTCCGATCGGCGCGCAGGGACAAAAATAAATAAATAGCCTAAATTAAACGCACTTCGGCAAACCTGACCTTATCTGATAGGCTACTGTACAATATTTTCATTGTAGCCTAATAGAAAACGCATTTTGGCACATAATTTCAACATGCTGCTATTGTATGGGGTGCCGTTTGTAAAGCGGCTCACGCTGAAAATAACAGCAACACTTATTCCAGGCAACACTTTTCTGACTTTCTATTTCCTTTGTTTTTAATTCTCCTTTTTTGAGTTTGTCACGTACCTCCTTCGCCGGCGTTGCCATCTCTGATAATAACAAGCAGTCTCTGCATAGACTCGACTAGCTGCCTGATGAAAATTTGACTATTTCAAAGTGGGCTTGATTATTTTTTTTTGGATGTAGGTATAGTCAGATAACAATATTTAACAATGTATACATATATTTTTCATTTGATTGGTTCAACCGCCCGCCACCCGCCAGAATTTAATTAAAATATTATTTTTAGGCACGTCATCCGCCCGATCCGCGGTTTATCCGCGGAGTCTGCGGCTGTAACCGCCAACCGCGCATCTCTAGTGGACACACACACTGTGTGTTGCTTGTTTGGGAGTGGAGCATGCCCAGTCAGTTCGAGGAGGCTGACTGTTAGCATTGCAATAAGCTGTGAGTGAGAACGCTCCGCTCACACCGGGCCTTCTTTGCAGAGGACGACGACGCACATCTTGGAGTTCGCAAATGGATCTGACAGTGGGGTTTGAGACGGGCCCTATCTCTGCTTTCACCTGCCAGATCCAGTGCCTTGCCTCAGGGAGAAGCACGCGCTGCGGGAGGCACCAGTGCTACAATTATCCAGTTCTGAGGATCTGGATGTTGTAAGCATTGATGCTATACCTGCACGCCTTTCCACCGATATCTTTGCTCCCGGGAGTTCTGGAGAGGGTTCGGCCATCGTTGAGACCATTCTCCAGCCCAGAGCTCCCTCCACGAGAAGACTGTATTGCATTAAAGTGGAGACTATTCTCTTCTTGGTCTAGAGCAGGTGTGCCCAACCCTGCTCCTGCCGATTGACTGTCCTGCACAGTTCATCTCCAACCCTAATCAAACACACCTGAAGCAACCAATTAGGGTCTTCAGGATCTGAAGCAACCAATTAAGGTCTTCAGGATCACTTGAAAATTAAAGGCAGGTGTGTTTAATTAGGGTTGGAGATAAACTGTGCAGGACAGTCGATCGGTAGCAGCAGGGTTGGGCACCCCTGGTCTGTCAATTGGATCCTGTTAATTGCCCTGTTGGTTCAGTATTTGATTATTTGCAGGAACACTTCTCTGCTGGATTATCCCCTTCCACCTTAAAGGTGGCTTCCCTTCGAGCATATTGAGGAGGTTTCAGAAAAGTTCCTCACACTAAAAGCTTTATTTCTCCTTGCTATTTCTTCTATCAAGAGAATTGGAGACTTGCAAGCCTTGTCGGTTACTCCTTCATGTCTTGAATTTGCACCTGTTATGGTGAAAGCCTTCTTTCACGCTAGGCCGGGTTATGTTCCTAAGGCGTATTTTTCCAATTGTTTTCAACGGGAGCGCCGCGTTTTTTAAACGCCATGAGCGTAACGAGGCGCTGAGCGTTTTTTTCACGCTGAAGCGCTGAGTGCACAGCGTTTTTTACTGGTCGCAGAGAGTTGAACTTTGGGTAAAACGCAGCGCTCATCACTGTCACTTTTTACCCAACCGTCCAATCACAGTGGAGGAGGGGTGGGGCTAATATCACACCGACCAACCGCCACATTCTGCTTGTTCAACGTCAACAGATGACAAGCATAATAACGGAACAAAATCATTTAAAACAAGAGCCAGAGAAAATACGTTACATTATATCTATATTTTAATATATAATCAACACAGAAACAAAATATGTGTGAAATGAGGTACTAGTAACACTTTCGCGGATATTCCGTATCATAACAAGCAAAGTGTCTCAACTGAAAAAAAAAAATGCTGCGCTGCCAAAACGCTCTGAAGCGCCCATAGCTAGGCGTTTTCAGCAGAGCGCCTAGCGTTTACAGCTGGCTAAAAACGCCTTGGTGGACACGTGGCCTAAGGTCCCTACTAATGTTGCGGGCCCCATTATGCTGCAGGTCTTCTGCCGTCCACCATTCTTTCATCAGATCAGGAAAAACATAATCTGCTATGCCCTGTTCGGGCTTTGGATGCCTATGTCCACAGAGCTGCCCTGTGGCGAAGGTCGATTCAATTATTTGTCTATTTCGGGTCACCTAGGAAAGGGTACCCTGCATCTAAGCAGAGCAAGTGGTTGAGGCTATCTCACTTGCTTATGAAGCGGCTGGTCAGCCTTCACCTATGGCTGTCCGGGCCCATTCTACTAGGAGTATGGCTGCCTCAAAGGCTTTATTGTCGGGTGTCTCCCTTCGTGACATTTGTGATGCGGCAGGCTGGTCCTCACCGCACACATTTGTGAGACTTTATAACTTGGATCTAGGCTCCACTCCAGGGTCTAGAGTGCTTGTTTCTTAGTGTGCGCATTGACTTCACACAGACAGGCATTGGTTATTATGGCGTCGTGGGTATAGTGTTCCCACCGCGTCTAGACGCAGCTCGAATTCCCTTGAAAGGGGATGTCTCAGGTTACGTATGTATGAAGAGGGAACGAGAACGTATGAAGAGGGAACGAGACGCTGCGTCGCCCTGCCATACGTCCTGCATGCCTGTGAACGACTTGCTTCAGCCTATCAGAAGCTAGCGCGGCCTGTTTCTGGGTTTGCTTTATAGTTTTATAGTTAGTCTATAACGTCTCGTCACACCATTGGACTGATTCCACACGTGCTTCATGACGCAATCACCCATGGGTGTCCCCACCGTGTCTCGACGCAGCGTCTCGTTCCCTCTTCAGGGAACCAGGGTAATATACGTAACCTGAGACGTTATCGGTTTGTTCAAGTCATATAAAAAAATTTAATTACTTAAAATATAGAAAATAAAATAAAAAAATCAATTAAATAAAATACAATTTGTTCAACCCATACCAGTTTTATTTAATTTTTAATTTTTTTTATTAGCTATGGGTTTGTTCAGATAATAAATAATTTTAATTAATTAATTAATAAATTAAAATAAAAAAGGTACGGGTTTGTTCAAATTATACAAAATAAACAAATTAATAAATTAATTAAAATGGCTATGGGTTTGTTCAAATCATACAAGATAAATAAAATAAAATAAATGTAATGAAATTAAAATAGTTTTAAATAGTAAAAGTTTTTATATTTTATATAAAAGGTTATGAGTTTGTTAACATAAAATAAAATAGACGCATTTATTCAAGATGTCTAAAATAAGGATTAAATCTGGATCATCATGTAAAACAGCGCAGAAGTTCAGTAGAATGAAGTGCAAACATGCATCTGTGAGCATCTGTAAGCTAGTGTTTGCGTGAGCGTCTGTAAGCTAGTGTTTGCGTGAGGGTCTGTAAGCTAGTGTTTGCGTGAGCATCTGTAAGCTAGTGTTTGAGTGAGCGTCTGTGAGCTAGTGTTTGCGTGAGCGTCTGTAAGCTAGTGTTTGCGTGAACGTCTGTAAGCTAGTGTTTGCGTGAGCGTCTGTAAGCTAGTGTTTGAGTGAGCGTCTGTAAGCTAGTGTCTGCGTGAGCGTCTGTAAGCTAGTGTTTGCGTGAGCGTCTGTAAGCTAGTGTTTGCGTGAGAGTCTGTAAGCTAGTGTTTGCGTGAGCATGTGAGCTAGTGTTTGCGTGAGCGTCTGTAAGCTAGTGTTTGCGTGAGCGTCTGTAAGCTAGTGTTTGCGTGAGCATCTGTAAGCTAGTGTTTGCGTGAGCGTCTGTAAGCTAGTGTTTGCGTGAGTGCGTCTGTAAGCTAGTGTTTGCGTGAGCGTCTGTAAGCTAGTGTTTGCGTGAGTGCGTCTGTAAGCTAGTGTTTGCATGAGCGTCTGTAAGCTAGTGTTTGCTTGAGCGTCTGTAAGCTAGTGTCTGCGTGAGCGTCTGTAAGCTAGTGTCTGCTTGAGCAAGCTAGTGTTTGCATGAGCATCTGTAAGCGAGTGTTTGCTTGAGCGTCTGTAAGCTAGTGTTTGCGTGAGCGTCTGTAAGCTAGTGTTTGCGTGAGCGTCTGTGAGCTAGTGTTTGCGTGAGCATCTGTGAGCTAGTGTTTGCGTGAGCATCTGTAAGCCAGTGTTTGCGTGAGCGTCTGTAAGCTACAGTAGTGTTTGAGTGAGCGTCTGTAAGCTAGTGTTTGCGTGAGCGTCTGTAAGCTAGTGTTTGCGTGAGCGTCTGTAAGCTAGTGTTTCCGTGAGCATCTGTAAGCTAGTGTTTGCGTGAGCGTCTGTAAGCTAGTGTTTGCGTGAGCGTCTGTAAGCTAGTGTTTCCGTGAGCATCTGTAAGCTAGTGTTTGCGTGAGCGTCTGTAAGCTAGTGTTTCCGTGAGCATCTGTAAGCTAGTGTTTGCGTGAGCGTCTGTAAGCTAGTGTTTGCGTGAGCGTCTGTAAGCTAGTGTTTGCGTGAGCGTCTGTAAGCTAGTGTTTGCGTGAGCGTCTGTAAGCTAGTGTTTGCGTGAGCGTCTGTAAGCTAGTGTTTGCGTGAGCGTCTGTAAGCTAGTGTTTGCGTGAGCGTCTGTAAGCTAGTGTTTCTCGTGTGTAAGGAATGCAACGCAGTTCCGCTGAGGCCATATGTGCTGCGCGCCGTTCCAGACAGTCCAAGGTCTTCTGGGAGACATGTCATTATCTGAAGGGAAACCGGCCGAACAAACTCTAACAGGAAATACTGTGGGCACAGACACAAACACACCAGAGAAGAGACATATCA
>JAPDVR010000004.1:3582985-3595485 GCA_026230005.1 Gila orcuttii | reverse complement strand
AAAAGTCTTATAGAAATCAGCAGGCAATCCATCCAGTCCTGGCGCACGGCCTGAGGAGAGTCCCATGACAGCGCTGGTAACTTCCTCAAATTTAAGTTCAGTTTCTAGAGAAAGTTTGTCTCCTTGAGTTATAATAGGAAGGTCTTGCAACAGTTCATTCCTGCATTGTTCATCTGTATTTTCAGCAGCATACAATTCAGAATAAAAATCAACAGCAATTCCTCTCATATCCTCTGGGTCTGAGCTGTCATGTCCATTAGTGTCTTTTAAGCAGTACATTCGTTTTTCTTGCCCAGCTTTACGCTCTAAATTAAAAAAGAAAGTTGTCGGACCATCCACATCTCTTATTTCAGTGAACCTGCTCCTCACAAGCGCTCCTTTTGCCTTTTCATTAAGAATTGAGCTCAGTTGATTTTTCTTTTCCCCCCACAATTCTTTTAAAATTATAGGTTCACTTTCAATCATGTCTTTTTCAATCTCCATAATTTCTTTTTCTAGCCAATCTATTGTATTCTTTAAAACTAATGAGGAATGAGAAATGTATTGCTGACAAAAATTTCTTATATGCACCTTTCCTACTTCCCACCACTGAGTAATATCTTCGTAATAATTCTTCTCTCTTCTCCAGGTCTCCCAAAAACCATTAAAATATTCACAGAACTTTATATCTTCTAATAATTTTATATTAAAGTGCCAGTAGCAGCTTTTATAATTTGTTCTTTCTAATGTGCATTCAACTGTGATGAGTTTATGATCAGAAATCGATGTTGGTATTATAGCAGTTTTTAAAATTCTATTTCTCATATTTGGTGATACATATATCCTGTCTAATCGTGCAGCAAAAACTGTATTATTGGTGACTTTCACCCATGTGTACTGCCGAGTTGCAGCGTTGTATTCTCTCCACACATCTGAGAAATGCAAACTTTTATTTATACTATCTAAACAGAAAGATGATTGTGCATGATGTTCTTCCCCATTTCTGTCTAGAGTAAAATTTAAGGTACAATTCCAATCACCACCCATAATAATAAAGTTATCATCTTGCTGCTGTTTTAGAAAGTGTTCTAATTTTTTAAAAAGCTGTACTCTATCTGCTCCTATATTTGGTGCATAAATTTTAATAAACAGAAAATGGAGATTACTAATTTCAGCCCTTACAATTAAACATCTTCCTGGTTGTAACTCTTTTTTTGAAATGATTTTTGCTTTTATCGCCGAGGAAAATAACACTGCTACTCCAGCACTTACATTAGTACCATGACTAAAAGCTGTTTCTCCTTTTCACCACAAATCCCAGTCAACTTCACTACTTTGGTCACTATGAGTTTCTTGTAAAAAAAACAACACTTAAATTTTTTATAAGAATTAATTCTGACAATACACTATTTTTCTTCCCATCCCTCATTCCATTCACATTTAGGGATCCCACCTGCATACCCTTCATGAGAAAAATAGAGAGAAAAAGAAAATAGGAAAGATATGAGAGAGCTTTGTTAAACAACATGATTTCTTATGAGTTTCCCCTCTTTATTCCTCCCTTTCCTTTGTTTTTGCCTTGTCTCACCGAGGTTATATGTTTTTTAAGGCGAAACCTTTTTTGCTGTAAAAGCTCCTCATAACTGCTCACTTTCCTAGCCTTCATCACAGAAACAACAAATTTGTCAATATCAGGGAAAAAATCACCTATTTCTACTCCTGATTTTCCTTTGGTTGCATCAAGAAAATTATTAATTTGTTCAACAGTATACAAGTCTTTTTCATCCGTTTTATCTAACCACTCCTCACTCTCTTTCATTACATCCTCACTGAGACAAGTTATCCACCTCCTCATCCATTTTTTTCCTCTGAGCCTCCTACCTGTGATTCACCATTAACCTCGTGTACATTTTCAACACTACTCTGTTCCCCATTGTCATCAATAACATCAGTAGCTTCATCCTCAGTTCTATCTGGAGCAGCACTGCATCCAGGTTGCACATTCTCAATCACCTCATTCTGCTCCTTCACCTCTTCTGTTATCCCTCCATCTTTCTCCTCATTTTCTTGTCTATCATTACTCTGACGATCAGCTTTTTTTATTTCATCTTGAGCCGCGGATATTTCCTTTTCGTTTTTTTTCGGGCATACTCCACGTTTATGCCCAATTTCTCCGCATTCAAAACATTTCCAGTTCTCTGCGCTTGCATAAACCATGTATGAATTTTCTCCATGGTTTACACGAAAAGACACTTCTAAGTTACGTTCCGGCGAACTCAAAAACATATAGACCTGTCTTCTAAAGGAAAGCACATGTTTTAGTGCAGCGTTTTTACAGCCCAGTGAAATAAGTTTCACAGGGCTTGCAATTTTTCCGAATCTCTGCAATTCCTTCATAATCACTTCATTCGAGATAAACGTCGGGATGTTTGAGATTATTATTTTCGTCGCCGGGGCAGATAGAGGGGTTACTGTAACAAAAGTTCCTTTTACCCATACTCCGCTCACGGTCAATTTATTGATCAACATTTCCGTTTTTAAAAACACAACTACAGCTTTGTTCATTCGTGAAGCCGAAATTATATTTTCAAACCCTACCTGCTCTCCAACGACTAGGAGCAGCTCCTCCACTGTCACCCCAGGTTCTGGTACACACCTGCACCCGTTCCGAAGCGACAGGCCTTGCGTTCCTTGATTGGGAACAGACGCCATATCGGCGTCTTAAAATGACGAACAAACAACCTCTTTTTTTTTTTCTTTTTTTTTATAAAACCTCTCTCAACTTTTAACTACAGAGGGGAAAAAACTCAAGAAAACATTTGTTTCACAAAGATAAACCACTTTTTCCGCACTCACTCTGAGCAACGTGCTCAGTCATACGGCCCAGCAGAACCGGGTTTGTGAGTGAGTTTGTGTACAGTTTCTCTTCCTCATCACTTGTTGTGCAGTCAGACTCGGATCAGATCAACAGACAGTGACTGAGGAGAGTCGTGTTAGAGACCATTCACGCAGAACATGTGCACCGCATTACAGTTGCTAGTCTACAGGGAAATATTTCTGCTGCCGGTATAAAATTAGGGAATATTGTGTATCGCAAGGATAAAATGAAAGGTTTAATGGTTTAACATTTGAAAATCAAGAAATTAAGACAACCATAAATATTTCTTTAGTAATTTTGCTGTTGTAATGTAACAAAATTATTTTACTAAATACTGAATTTATTTTACAGTGAAATATTCCAACAGTAATAGTTCTTATTTTGTTTTTATTTAGGGATTTTTATTTAGTAATAACAATACTAATAACAACAACAACAACTATTATTATTATCCATATTGATATACTGTATGTGCAGTCCTGCAAACCTGGATTTGCAATTGCAATTTTTATCAGAATATGTACATATTCATCATCAGATGGACATCTTGTGTCATGATAAATACATTTTGAAACCTTTTTCATCATTTTCTTCCTGTTGTTCCAAAACCACTTTTTTTTTTTTGCATTGTAAAAACACTTCATTTTTAAACCAAAAGGCAGATTAAAAGTGCATGAAAATTATAATTTTTAAGATTTCATTAGAATAATTTTATTTTAACAAAATTTAAAGGAACTGATGTGCCAAATGGAGATATTAAATCATAATGATGCAACATCATGGAAAAGAATCTGTGAACAAAAATCTGCTCGCTAAAACATTTGTCTAGATAGCTGAAACACTCCTCTCAAACAAACAAGCAAAATGACACATGGCTTCCCTCAGAGGATTCCTGCTCATGATAGAAGTAGCTCGCAAAGTCAATAACGGAGGGGAAACGAGAATCATTCTGCACATATTTTCCAGACCATCTGAATGAGTGTGAAAACAGCCTCATGCCGAGAGTGTTTCCAGACCCTTCAGTTAGACAGCAACACCTAAAATCTCACACACGACAAAAGCTGCCTTAGAAAAGCAATTTGTCTGTCTGCATCAGGCGTGACACGACTACAAGACCTGCCAAAATCAATCAGATGTGTGTGTGGTGGGCGTGTGTGTGTGTGGGCAGAAGTGTGTGTGGGCGGAGTCTCACTGCAAGCTCACTGCATTCACAACCAAACCAATCAAAAGTCACACTCAATCAGAAGTGTGTGTGGGCGGAGTCTCTCTGCAAGCGCACTGCACTCGCAACCAATCAAAAGTCACAGCCAATCAGAAGTGTGTGGGCGGAGTCTCTCTGCAAGCTCACTGCACTCGCAAACAAATCAATCAAAAATCAGCCAATCAGAAGTGTGTGTGGGCGGAGTCTCTCTGCAAGCGCACTGTACTCGCAACTAAATCAATCAAAAATCAGCCAATCAGAAGTGTGTGTGGGCAGAGTCTCTCTGCAACGGACTGCACTCGCAACCAATCAAAAGTCACAGCCAATCAGAAGTGTGTGTGTGTGGAGTCTCTCTGCAAGCTCACTGCACTCGCAACCAATCAAAAGTCACAGCCAATCAGAAGTGTGTGTGTGGAGTCTCTCTGCAAGCGCACTGCACTCGCAAACAGATCAATCAAAAATCAGCCAATCAGAAGTGTGTGTGGGCGGAGTCTCTCTGCAAGCTCACTGCACTCGCAAACAGAACAATCAAAAATCAGCCAATCAGAAGTGTGTGTGGGCGGAGTCTCTCTGCAAGCTCACTGCACTCGCAAACAGAACAATCAAAAATCAGCCAATCAGAAGTGTGTGTGGGCGGAGTCTCTCTCCAAGCGCACTGCACTCGCAAACAGATCAATCAAAAATCAGCCAATCAGAAGTGTGTGTGGGTGGAGCCTCTCTGCAAGCGCACTGCGCTCGCAACTAAATCAATCAAAAATCAGCCAATCAGAAGTGTGTGTGGGCGGAGTCTCTCTGCAAGCGCACTGCACTCGCAACCAATCAAAAGTCACAGCCAATCAGAAGTGTGTGTGTAGTCTCTCTGCAAGCTCACTGCACTCGCAACCAAATCAATCAAAAATCAGCCAATCAGAAGTGTGTGAGGGCACTCACAACCAAATGGATAGGTACATAGTAAAACTCACAGTTCTTGTTTCTTTTAATTTATTTTCAAGATCTGAGGTGAATTATCCATCGGTATCCATCAGTACGGCTATAATGGTCACGCAAAATGATATTTAGACTCACAATAAATTCTTTTAACATTAAATAAAGCATATAATCAGTACCTGAGATTATCACTGTCGTACTTTGTATTTTGTTATTCCAGCCGTGACGTTGCAGAAATAGAAACCGTTTCTAAAACAGAATTGGCTGGTTAGAACTAAAACTCTGATTGACATGGAGAGTTGATTAATCGAAGTTTTTTAGAAGCAACAAATCTCAACATTCACCTGCACAACTTTATTTCACTTTGAATCTGTGAAATAATCATAGATAATCACTGACAGAACCAAAAAATTACAAAGTTTTCATGCATGTTCAAGTTTTCTGTACAACAATCCACAAAGACTGAACAAATTCAGATAAACCAGCCACTAATTATCATGCAAAATTGAATTAAACCGTAACTGGACGGTTTATAAGTCAATCAAATCATCTCTTCCTGTCCTTGGCCAGAATAAGAAGACTAGTCATCATCATCATCATCATCATCAACTTTTTATTCCAGACTCTTAGTCCATTCAGAAGGCACAGACATAACATGCAACATACATAAAACAAATACATGTACATATACAAAAAGATAAAAACGGCATTTCTATAAAAGACACTAATACCAGTCTTTCCATAGTGATGACTGCCATACGATACCAATCATCACTATGGAAAGACTGGTATTAGTGTCTTTTAGAAATGCCGTTTTTATCTTTTTGTATATGTATATGTACATGTATTTGTTTTATGTATGTTGCATGTTATGTCTGTGCCTTCTGAATGGACTAAGAGTCTGGAATAAAAAGCTGATGATGATGATGATGATGATGATGATGATGATGACGACTAGTCTTCTTATTCTGGCCAAGGACAGGAAGAGATGATTTGATTGACTTATAAACCGTCCAGTTACGGCTTAATTCAATTTTGCATGATAATTAGTGGCTGGTTTATCTGAATTTGTTCAGTCTTTGTGGATTGTTGTACAGTTGTACTAGTGAAAAGTCTGGCAAATAAAACTGCATGTGAAACTATACCTGCAAATCCAGCATCACACTGATGTAAAGTGCTGAAGCGTCAGAAAAGCCCAGAGCTTATTCCTGGAGGCCGTTTGTAAACTCAGGAGGAGTGTTTGATTCGACACTCGACTCTGAAGTCATGAACAGAGGAAAAGTGTGAGGAAAGGTCATCGGCGGGACACGGCGTAACTCTTGGCTCTCTGTACCGAGAGCATGTGATTTTGAGAAGCATGAAGCGTTTTCTGTCAGTATCTAGTGTACAATATGGCTTTTGTTGTCAGAGCGGCGTGAGATCTGAGACGCTTTGATGTGGAGTAATGGAGATTAGTAAATCATCACACACACACACACAATTTCATATAAATGTCTGCGACACACAGTTAAAACTGCAGTAAAACAGATTAAGTTATGAAGGGGACTTTTCTCACATGAATACACACAGACAGCGTGACTCAAACACACACCAGTAAACTTTTGACCTGTGTTTACTGCAAGAGGCTCTATAATAACGACATGTAAACACAAAGTATGAATGTACCTGCACATCGGTTCTTATAATGACTCGACACTTTGCTACAAGGTCTGATTACATAACGTTGGTTTATTCATTAACTGACAATGAGCAATTTTGTTGCCGTATTTATTCAACCTTAAAAAAAATACATAAAAATAAATTCATGTCAGCTCAGGTCATTAAATAATATTAACAGATACAACTTTTTATTTTATATATTAGTAAATGTTGAAATTAACATTAACTGAGATTAATAAATGTTTTTCAGTTAATGTTTTCAGTTTTAGCTTTATTGGCATGACAAATATTTGTATTTAGTAAATAATAATAGTAATTATTATTATTAGATAGCCATATTGATATATAAATGACAAACTTTTGTCATCAAGCAAAGAGGGTGATTTTGTTCTCCTATTTCTTCTTTAAAAAAAGGGGAAAGAGAGGACGTAATGGGTCCATCCAATCCTGAGATTGCGTAGAGAGGAAGCGGGATTATCCCGAGAGATATTTAAAGTTTACTTCAGGATGTCAGTGGCTCAGTTTGATGAGTCTTTATCTTTTGTATTCCACACTTTGTTTGTCATGCATCGTGTCGCAAGACGAAGTGGATCAACATGTCAGATCCCATTCTGGATTTTGGCATTCGCTTGTACGGTGGCTCTGAATGTCAAAACACCTCTCAAAATGCTTGCTACGGATGCGAAAAACGCAGAATATCTAGGCCCTGTCCCAAATGGCACACTCCGGAGTTGTGGACTTCCTCAGAGTCCACACTTTGGTGACGTCATGTAGTGCAGACCTATAGGGCCCTCGGCGCGAGTCCACAAGGGCGCATTGAGAGGTATTTTTGGGACAGACTCGATCGTCACGCCGGAAATAGGAAGAAGGTCTGGTTGTTGTTATGGACAGGAGCTGCAGGTTCGGGGAAATATGCTGACTATTGTTGTTGTTGTTGTTACATATGACTCAGTAAAGCCCTGACATTCGGTTCTATTTATTTAAAGGTGCTCTAAGCGATGTTGGGTGATTTTTTTTTTTTTTTTTTGGATTTATTAGACAGTAACAAAAATAAATGCATAACAAGATGCCATCACAGTAACATTATACATGTATCAGAACTGTCAAGGATAACACAAGAAAGTTACAAACTTATTTCCATTGTGGTCCTCATTGTAGTCTGATAAAGATGGGCAGGCAAGCTACAGATGACTAAAAAGTACCCTGTACACTCAAACACATCCAAATACAAAATAAGATAAACACAAATACATACACTACAATAATAAATATTCCTTAAGACTACATAAAAACTAAATCTAATTAGCATTTAGCAACCATTCACCACATGCTCGATTAAAACGGCGATCTGACTGGCTTAACTTAATCTCAACTGGGAGTTTGTTCCATTCCATTGCTGCCATGTACAAAAAGGTGTTTTGCCCAGAACAGCTCTTAAAGGAACACTATGCAAGAATTGTACCTTAATATATCAAAGTAATTTCGGTGGTAAACAAACTCATAGTAGGGCGAATCATCCAGGTAGTAAAGCTGGGGGGGGGGGGCGCCGCTGGAAAAACCAGCAATGCAAGTTTGAGAGGAGCGCCCCCGACAAATCTCGCGAGAATCACGACATGCTTTACGGCAACGACGTCACACACATCAACAACAACATTTGAAGCACGAAGACACTTGCGCGCATTTCAGACGTGATACTCGACAATGGAAAAAGCAAAGAAAGCGCAGTCGGAAGAGACTAGAAAAAGGAAACGAGAATCTGACAGCGTGAGGAACCGGAAAAGAGTCCCACTCGCTCAGGCTTTCACTGTTAAAGTTGATTCCTGCAATTATCATGAGAACAGTTGTCAACATCTCACATAATTATCAGGACATAAATATGCCTACACGTTGTAAATTGTGTAAACGAGCGCTATTTGCAAACTATTGTGATAAATTACAATAATCATGTCTAACGACATCATAACGGACATTGTTACGAAATAATGCAACGTACATGTAACTTTATTGATGTCATCTGGCATTTTGTAATGTTTACATTACACACAAAAAAAACACACAAATGAAATTATATAGTAGGCCTAGGCTATTTACTTATTTATTTAGCTGCAACCATTTAGCTGCAAAACGTTATAAGCCATCAAACGAGGTAGGCTACTTTAACGTTATTACTATAAAGTAGGCTAACGCTTGGCAAACTTATTATTATCCTATTACCATCATCAGTAGTTCATCTTCGATAGCACAATGTATACAATTATGCAGTAGCCTAATATTTGTATGAAATCGTGAAACATGGATACCTGGTCAATGGACATCTTCGGAGTCTAGGAGGGGGGGTATCATTCGAAGTATACTATCATTCGAAGTATTGTCAAACAAAACGGAGGCTAGCTAGACCCCCCCTCCTCCTCATCCGCGCACTAACCCCCCAAACCCCGCCCCCAAACCCTTCTTGTCGGTTATTGGCTGGAACAGTTTGTTATGTTTTGTGGTGTGGGTTAGCCCAGTTTGTTTTTGTTGCCGTGTGTGGAGCCTGGGGTGTCTACAGAGACCGCGTTTTTTTACAGTGCGTTCAGGGGACAGGCAGCTAGCGGAGAGTGAGGAGATGTTTGCTGTATGTGACAAAAAATGTTTTGGCCTAAAAAACGCGTGACATCGCTTAGAGCACCTTTAATGAATCATAATGCGATGGTATTATTCAGCGCGCTATTATTAGCCTATGTTTGAGACATCAACCACTGGTCGATGACCATAATGTTTGTATAAACTTGAATGACCTAGCTCATAAAAACCGTAATGATACTTACACTTAAATATTTTCTTCTCAGCCATGTTAACAATTGTCCGTGAGCGAAATCTCCTCCCATTCGTTATCTGATTGGCCTTTCGCAAGGACTCCTGGGTAGTTAAAGTGTGTGAGCCTGCATCCATGCGGGCTTCGTAGAGGGTACAAAGGGGGCGCTACTGAGCCCCCTTTGTACCTTTGTACCTTTGTACTGAGCCCCCTTTGTACCTTTGTTCATCATGTTAACGCATTCATCATTCATCAGTGTGAATGATGAATGCGTTAACATGATGAATGGGACGGCCTACGGACTCGTAGACTCAGCGAGCACGCGCAATTTAAAGGGGAACTTGCCAACTATTTCAACTTAATAAAACCGTTTAGAAATCATTTGGATGGTTTAATAACCTGTTCTGGTGAAAATGGTGACTTTCCCCGCTCCCCCCAACATTCCCAGGCGGAAAACCAACCTTGCAACATGAGGATTAACGTCCCGGTAAATTGGAAATAGGAAGTCTCGTGAGAAGCGAGAACGAGCGAGAAACACAAACTGCTTTACGGCAATTCGACATAAACACACACGCCGCCCTCAATGTGTATGATGTATAACCCACCTCGGTAGACAAACTCCACACGATAAAGTTGGCCGGCTCTGATAATAACAAATGCACATGAGCAGCGGTAGAAAGGGGGAGGAGGGGCCGCAAGTGAGTTTTTTTACGACAGTGTTGTGAAATATACGCCTCACAGCTGTAGGGGGCGCTCGCTGAGAAAACATGCGACAAAAAAAGTGAAAATCAGCGAAGAAATAGCTAGAGTTGCCGAGTTCCCCTTTAAGTCCACGAGACCGAAAGTCCACATGAGGTGCGCCATTTGGGACAGGGCCCTAGTCCGATCCGACTTTTTTTATGACGGACGAAAGTTTCGGAGGCAGTGACATCATCCAGATGTGCCAATCACCGGAGCTGGGCAGAAAAACACTACAGGAGTACAAAAACTAAAGTTTTATTTGTCATAATTTTATAATACAAGAGATATTTTTCAGTTTAGTAGCTGATTATGACCAAATACATTTAGTTTTTTCATCAGCCCTACGCAAGAGTCCATTCTGTTTACTGCTTAATACACTAAAGGAGGCTGGACTGTACCAACTACGGGACTAAATGCCAATCGGTGGAATAAACTAATTTGCGCTACTGTGTTTTCAAAATAAGTGAAAACAAACCAAGCATTGGAGGTTTGTTGCTTTTACCTGTTGTACCGAACTCATATCGAACAGTGACCCCAAAACTGAGGTCCCGAACCTACTGTGTACCGTTATACCCCTAGGAAATATGCTTTTTGGTGGTGTAATGTCGATCTAGCATCTAACCAGCCTAACCTTGACCTCGCAGTCTCGAGCCATATATTCTGCTTAGAAACAGAGCGCCGTTTTCAACAACAGCTTGAAGAGAGTAAACAACATGGCGCCACTGACAAAAGAGGTTTACTAACATTTCATCAACTATAATGCGCCTTGCTTTTGTCAAAAATTGCTATTACCATGTCTAGAGTTCCCAAAATGTTGCTAATATGATCATCACTACATAAACCATTACAATTTCGTGATTCAAGTTTGGAGTTGGTGAGATTTGTTTTATGTTTTTGAAAGTTCTCACCAAGGCTGTATTTATTTGATCAAAAATACAGTAAAAACAGTGAAATATTATTACAATGTAAAACATCTGTTTTCTATGAGAATATATAGTAAAGTGTAATTTATTTCTGTGATCAAAGCTGAATTTTCAGCTTTATTACTCCAGTCTTCAGTCACATGATCCTTCAGAAATCACTATAATATGATGATTTGATGCTCAAGAAGCATTTATTATTAGTATCAATGTTGAAAGCATGCTTATTTGTGTGGAAATTGTGGAACATTTTATTTTCCAGGATTCTTTGATGAGCAGAAAGTTCAAAATAAGAGCATTTATTTATAATAGAAAAAAATTGTAACATTATAAATATCTTTACTGGCTTTTTTGATCAATTTAATGCAAATGAAATGCTTATTGACCACATGCTTTGAACAGTAGTGTCTGTGTCCTGTACTGTAACATAAGCACATAAGATCTATTTGCATGCTTTTCCTTCACTAATCACAGTCTTCCTGTGCCGTTCCTCTATGTTTGATGTATCCTAATGAAAAAACCACATGACACTCATTATTGTTTACAAAGTCCTCCGATTCCACACGTCCATAAGAGGAAGACGACGATGCAAGCTATTAATAAAAGCATTAATCACGCAGAGCACATTAGCGGGTCATGATCAAAGCAGACATTAAGCTCATAGAAATACACAAATGCACTGACCTTGTGACATATATGAAAGAAACGCACAATAACATATGACGCAAGCTCTGAGAATATGATTTTTCCCACCAGAAATTTACACAAAACCACAAATAGAGGGAAACAGACGCTGTGTGTGAGGAATCAATCCCTATTTAACATTCAGATGATGTTCATTTTGATGTTTTTATCTCTGAGCGAGTGCAGAACCTGATCTCCACCCACAGACCGAACCACTACAAACCCAACGGCCCACATCTGAATCTCATCAGACAATTATCATTCATTACAGATCCTGAAGCACTGCTGGACACACACACACACACACAGCTCTAGATCTCTCTCAGATCGACTCTTACTGCAGAAAACAGGGCTGTGAATGAAATATTACATTCAGGTTTCTTATATTGGGCTTAAATGCAAAATACTGCTAATGTACATTACTCTTCAAAAGTTTGGGGATAGTAAGATCTCTCTTTTTTTTTTTTTAAGGAAATTTTATTTTTATTCAGCAAGGATGCATTTACCCTAATAAACAAAAACTACACCAAAATGTACTGATATAAGTCTCAAGCTACAGTATATGACAGGGTCAGTATCAAAACATAATTTTCGTAACTATTTTAAGAAATAAAGAAAGTCTCTCAATTCAGAAAAATGAATTTTCCTGTTCTGTCAGACCTGTATTAATTCACTATATATTCACTATAAACACAGCATAAAGAGCAAGCAATCTTG
>JAPDVR010000004.1:3437985-3575485 GCA_026230005.1 Gila orcuttii | reverse complement strand
GTCCAGTGTCAAGTACCCACAGTCAGTGATGGTCTGGGGTGTCATGTCAGCTGCTGGTGTTGGTCCACTGTGTTTTATCAAGGGCAGGGTCAATGCAGCTAGCTATCAGGAGATTTTGGAGCACTTCATGCTTCCATCTGCTGAAAAGCTTTATGGAGATGAAGATTTCATTTTTCAGCATGACCTGGCACCTGCTCACAGTGCCAAAACCACTGGTAAATGGTTTACTGACCATGGTATTACTGTGCTCAATTGGCCTGCCAACTCTCCTGACCTGAACCCCATAGAGAATCTGTGGGATATTGTGAAGAGAAAGTTGAGAGACGCAAGACCCAACACTCTGGATGAGCTTAAGGCCGCTATCGAAGCATCCTGGGCCTCCATAACACCTCAGCAGTGCCACAGGCTGATTGCCTCCATGCCACGCCGCAATTTCTTTCTGTGTCTTACCCTCTTGCTTGAGGGTGTCAATGATGGCCTTCTGGACAGCAGTCAGGTCGGCAGTCTTACCCATGATTGCGGTTTTGAGTAATGAAACAGGCTGGGAGTTTTTAAAAGCCTCAGGAATCTTTTGCAGGTGTTTAGAGTTAATTAGTTGATTCAGATGATTAGGTTAATAGCTCGTTTAGAGAACCTTTTCATGATATGCTAACTTTTTGAGATAGGAATTTTGGGTTTTCATGAGCTGTATGCCAAAATCATCAGTATTAAAACAATAAAAGACCTGAAATATTTCAGTTGGTGTGCCATGAATCTAAAATATATGAAAGTTTAATTTTTATCATTACATTATGGAAAATAATGAACTTTATCACAATATGCTAATTTTTTGAGAAGGACCTGTACTTCAATGGGGAATCCTGAAATCTCAACAAATACTTACAGAATTCATAATTAAATAACATTTCAAATCAGCCACGGTCCTATAAATGTTGTTTCTCACGCTCAAAGAGTGTTAAAAAGCTTATATTTCAGCAACCGGCGCTTCTATCGGCAGCTGTAGTGACATCATCATCTTTACCGACCAGCGATTGGGTCTTTTATTTAGGAGGCGGGACTTATTTAGCCATATTGCACGTTTTCTCCCATTCATTAGTAATATGAGTGCACTGTCTGTTTATATTTAAAGTCTTTGATATGAAGCAGGTGATCGAGAAGAAAACATAAAAGAGACTGTAAAAGCATATGGAAAAAATCTTCAAAAGAAGATCACAGTCACAGAGTTGCAAGAGTTTGTGATAGAAATTCCCCCTATAAACGATTCAAAGACCCGTACAGGATAACATTGTAAAAAGGAAGTAAAAACAGACACACCTGCTCTGATGGAAACACTGACCTCACCGCTACAGTCTACACAAGAATGAAGCATTTCATGCATTTAACTGGTTAAACGGCAGAAAATGGGAGAATCTGGTTATATCTGGTTAAATAAAAAAATTAAAAAATAAATAAACTAGATTATATCTAGTTAAATATAAACCAATATAACATATTTGATTAATCATACTCTTATTATTGGCTTTTCACAGTTGAAATTGTTAACCAATGGTCAATTAACCCCTTGTTATCATTAGTGGTTGACCAATATGGATTTTTGGATGTCGATATCTTAAAGAGAAGAGAGACCAATGTCGAATATAAAGCTGATATATATATATATGTGTGTGTGTGTGTGTGTGTGTGTGTGTGTGTGTGTGTGTGTGTGTGTGTGTGTGTGTGTGTGTGTGTGTGTGTGTGTGTCTGTATATAAATACAGTACATACATATATATATAAAATGCACACTATTTAATTCAAATATAGTGAATAAAACATGCATAATTTCCTATATAAAATGCTTTGAATAAATGAAATTATTTTACATGATATATGTAAAATAATGAAATGCATATAATGTAAAATGCATATTCATGTAAAATAATGAAATATATATATATGTGTGTGTGTGTGTGTGTGTGTATGTGTGTGTGTGTGTGTGTATATATGTATGTATGTATGTATGTATGTATATACATACAGTACATACATATATATATATATGAAATGCACACTATTTAATTCAAATATATTGAATAAAACATGCATAATTTCCAACATAAAATGCTTTGAATAAATGAAATTATTTTACACGATAATTAATCAAATAATCTGAAAAACATGATTGTAAAAAATCAATTAAAAAATTGTAACTGAGAAAATCAGTGATGTCAAAATAAAAGTGCAAATTATTGGGCAAAACTGTCAAAAAATGTCAAATATTAGAAGTGTTTATTTGAAATGAATGTGACTGGTCCAAGTGTCGGGCAGCAGTATATAAATACACACACACACACACACACACATACATATATATATATATATATATATATATATCACAAAGTTAAACTAATGAAAAGCCTATTAAACAGAGTTGAATGAGGGATTATTGCACTCATAGAGTTTTAATATGGATTTATTAAAGAGTCAACAGAGGATTAATTGGGCTTTCAAAGGTAGTTAAAGGTCGAGACCACCACAGGCCAGTCTTTGATGAAATCTCGACTGTTTAACACAGGACATGCTACTACACACACACACACACACACACACTTTAATCAGGTTCATAATGACAAATCCAGGGTCCCTTCCGTTGCTCTAGAAAAAGCTTCCCGTTCCTCTCGTCTTCATTCAAGACATCAAACATTCCTCAATGACACAAAGGAAACAACAAGCTCTTAGTGGGACATAAAAGCGTGTAATCTGATTGGCCTGGTGTCACGTGACCCCCATCATGTACCGCAACAGGCCGTAATGTCTTCAATACAACATCCAACAAATCGTTAACACCGCTGGCTAATTTTAGGGTGAATGATGTTGCAGAAACCGCACATGAGTCTGTCCTTTCAGGGGAATGTGGTTTGCATTCACTCGCATTAGCCATGTAATTGTTATAAACTCCAGACGTGTGGCAGTAACTATAGTCGTGTTAAACAGGACCGTATGACAGCATTCAGGAACTAAACTCTTAATAAACAAGCCAGAGGAGAAGCTATTGCTCTTTACACATTTACTGAAGCTCTTCAAGAACTTTGTTTCTCCAGTTGAGTTCTACAGAAAGAGCTCAAGTTAAAAGCTCAAATTATTGTGGACAGCAACACAGATTCACCGTTTTATTTATACTATTGATATTTTGAATTAGCGTTTTTTTTTATATATTTTTGTTGTGCTTATATAATATTTAGTTTTATAAGTTTTATTTTTCAGCATTTCTAAAGTTTTTTCTAATATTTATATTTTCAGTTAAGGCGAGACACGGCAGGCAAAAACATCGTTTTTTTTTTCACTGGTCGATTTTGGGATATTTGTCTTCAATAACATGTCTTCTTTCAGACTTGTGGTGAAAAAAAGTTCGAAATACACATTTAGGTCTTTATTTTACTACACTTTGTCTGTTTGCGTCTGTAGATTTCTCATAAATTCATCAAAAGTTGTCGTTATAAATCATCCCTCTGCTCCGCGATCGCGATCTGCACCCTGTCATCACACACACCGTTAGAAAGCTCTCTCTCTCGTGAACAAGACTGCCGGATCCAAATATGGTCATTTCCTTTTTATCAGAAACCAATCGCGAAAGTAAAAGGGGGGATTTTACTCTAAATGCGCAATCAAAAAGTCTTTTCTCTCATACTCCAAGTCCGAAATCTCCAGTTCAGTAGCACCTATATACACCAAACTTTCCAGTCTTGTACCGAGTTATATTATGAAGACATTTACAGAGGGATTTGTAAATATATTATTCCTAGCCTGATTTATATAACATTTTATTCCCAAAAACATGGCAAAAATCATTTTTTTAAGGCTATTGACAGTATATTCTGATTTACAGGATAACAAAAGTAGATATCCATAAATCCCTCTGTAATTTTTTCCCCATCTAATATGTGAACACAATGAAAAAATAATTTTGAACCTGGCTTTGTCCAATACACAGATTTCGTTTTTTTTAAAATATATGCAAAATAGCGCATATTTAATTAGACAATGCCTCATTTGCATATTTAAACATTAAATTACAGAAAACTTGTAATACATTTTTTTCTCATCTTAATGTAGGTAATCAACTGGCAAAGTTTCATGGTATTATCTGATAGTTAAAAAAATTACCCTATTCACCTGTAGTGTCTCGCCTTAAATGAAAACGATTTTTAATAGTTTTGGGTTTTAGTTAACAAGCATTAGCATTACTGCACCACTGATTTTTTTGAAATTGTAAACAAAACAAAGATTATTGTATTACATTCTAAAAGAAAAACTACTTTTTTGCAATAAATTGTACCATTTCTGAGTGATTATTTTTTCCAGTGTAGATCTTGATCTAAGAGGAATCTGATGAGAAATGAGTTTATGTATTGATCTCTTCTGAAACTCAAGAGATTCCAGAGGTGTTTTTCATTAGAAAAACACCGGGAGACTCAAGCAGAAGCGCAGACAAACATCCACAGGTCAGAGCGGGCAGACGGCCTGTTATCAGTTTCCAGAGGGACCGGAATATAGACCGGAAACTCTTCTGAATGAGGGGAGGGAGGCCTATCGGAAGAGCAGAGTAAACAAGATCCTTTTTAATCATCTAGACTCGCGTTTTCAACCTAACACTCTTTGATCTGGTGCTCCATTAACGCATCCATCCCAGCCTCCCTATCATCTGTCCTCCTGAGAGATTATTTAGAAGAAAAGTGGAGAGTTACACGGCAGATACGAGGAGGGCGTGTGCTCGGATAAATCTAACGTGCACGTCTGCTGTCATGCTCTTCCTAATCCATAAGATATTTCTGTAGAGGTCGCGCTACAAACATGAGATCGCTTCGAAGATTGTCTGATCATGATAGTTAAGGTTAGGCAAGTACAGTATGGCTAGTTTATATCATAATAACAGTTTACATCATAAGTAGAGGTGGGTGATACACCGGTAGACAGCCTAAATTTGCCAACCAGTAGATTGTTTTTTGCCGCCTAATTGGGCTTGAATGATTAAATACACATGGTTGACCAATACAGGTCCTTCTCAAAAAATTAGCATATTGTGATAAAGTTCATTATTTTCCATAATGTAATGATAAAAATTAAACTTTCATATATTTTAGATTCATTGCACACCAACTGAAATATTTCAGGTCTTTTATTGTTTTAATACTGATGATTTTGGCATACAGCTCATGAAAACCCAAAATTCCTGTCTCAAAAAATTAGCATATCATGAAAAGGTTCTCTAAACGAGCTATTAACCTAATCATCTGAATCAACTAATTAACTCTAAACACCTGCAAAAGATTCCTGAGGCTTTTAAAAACTCCCAGCCTGTTTCATTACTCAAAACCGCAATCATGGGTAAGACTGCCGACCTGACTGCTGTCCAGAAGGCCATCATTGACACCCTCAAGCAAGAGGGTAAGACACAGAAAGAAATTTCTGAACAAATAGGCTGTTCCCAGAGTGCTGTATCAAGGCACCTCAGTGGGAAGTCTGTGGGAAGGAAAAAGTGTGGCAAAAAACGCTGCACAACGAGAAGAGGTGACCGGACCCTGAGGAAGATTGTGGAGAAGGACCGATTCCAGACCTTGGGGACCTGCGGAAGCAGTGGACTGAGTCTGGAGTAGAAACATCCAGAGCCACCGTGCACAGGCGTGTGCAGGAAATGGGCTACAGGTGCCGCATTCCCCAGGTCAAGCCACTTTTGAACCAGAAACAGCGGCAGAAGCGCCTGACCTGGGCTACAGAGAAGCAGCACTGGACTGTTGCTCAGTGGTCCAAAGTACTTTTTTCGGATGAAAGCAAATTTTGCATGTCATTCGGAAATCAAGGTGCCAGAGTCTGGAGGAAGACTGGGGAGAAGGAAATGCCAAAATGCCTGAAGTCCAGTGTCAAGTACCCACAGTCAGTGATGGTCTGGGGTGCCATGTCAGCTGCTGGTGTTGGTCCACTGTGTTTTATCAAGGGCAGGGTCAATGCAGCTAGCTATCAGGAGATTTTGGAGCACTTCATGCTTCCATCTGCTGAAAAGCTTTATGGAGATGAAGATTTCATTTTTCAGCATGACCTGGCACCTGCTCACAGTGCCAAAACCACTGGTAAATGGTTTACTGACCATGGTATTACTGTGCTCAATTGGCCTGCCAACTCTCCTGACCTGAACCCCATAGAGAATCTGTGGGATATTGTGAAGAGAAAGTTGAGAGACGCAAGACCCAACACTCTGGATGAGCTTAAGGCCGCTATCGAAGCATCCTGGGCCTCCATAACACCTCAGCAGTGCCACAGGCTGATTGCCTCCATGCCACGCCGCATTGAAGCAGTCATTTCTGCAAAAGGATTCCTGACCAAGTATTGAGTGCATAACTGAACATAATTATTGAATTTTTTGAGACAGGAATTTTGGGTTTTCATGAGCTGTATGCCAAAATCAAAATAATAAATTGTTATTAAAACAATAAAAGACCTGAAATATTTCAGTTGGTGTGCAATGATTCTAAAATTTTAATAATAGTTTAATTTTTATCATTACATTATGGAAAATAATGAACTTTATCACAATATGCTAATATTTTGAGAAGGACCTGTATATATTTAATAAATATTAATTTTTTTTGATTTTCAAAAATGAAATTTCTGTCAGTAATTACTCTCCCTCATGTTGTTCAACCCCGTAAGACCTTCGTTCATCTTCAGAACACGAATTAAGATATTTTTGATTAAATCTGAGAGCTGGATCACTCCTCCATAGGCTTCTAAGGGATTGAAACTTGTTCCCCGAAAAGTTATTAAAGACATCGTTAAAATAGTCCAAGTGACTACAGTGGCTCAATCTTAAGTTTATCAAGCGACGAGAATACTTTTTGTGCGCAAAAAAAGACAAAAATAACATTCATTTCCTTCTCTCTGGGCCTCGAGTCAGTTCACTAGTGTAACAGCTTCAGTAAAACCTGATACTGCTCTTTGTGAGCGTTTGCAAAGGTTGAACAGACCTCTCCGCCACACAACGCCAAACAAACCAGGAAAAAACTAATCTAAAGAGACTTAGAAGCTCTTTAAAATGGTCTTAACCTTGGACACTCTTATCCAATGCCAGATTCAAAATCATGGAGTCAAACATTTGGCAATAACTTCATCCCTCAACAATGGCCTCCATACAGCAGCCCAAAACATATTTGGACACTTTAGTCACACTTGTGCCGTTGCATTAGTTTAGTTTCACTTGTAAAGTGTTCTTGTGCATCTTTCTTTTCAATAAATAACACATGCTTTGATGTTTTTTAGTTTATTGCAATGACTTTCATATGTAAGTGTGTCCAAATACATCTCGGGGTCACTATTGCTTTGTTGGAGTAAAAAACATTAAAGAAAAGTGTGTTGGCTTAAAAAAAAAAAAAAAAAAAAAAGGTTTTATGCATCTGGAAAGGACCGTGTGGTAAAAAGGCTTCACGTCATGCGTCTCTCCGACATAAAAATAGCAAGTCTGTACCGTAATATTAAAGTGATATAGAATTGGTTAAAAGGTACCACCAAAGTCCACATTTCTAATGCAAAATAAACAGAGAACGTATGTTCGGCCTCCATTAAAGACTAGTGGCTGTGCTGAGAGCCCTTTTCTCCTTAAATAAAACATTTCCACCATCATCATGTCTGATCTTGTTTTTCTCTGCCTGTGATCCGCCGACCGGCCCAGAAAAGCCAGGCAAATATGGGTAGCGCCGCTAGCCAACCTGTGGCCTGGAGAAACAACATGCTTAGGAAGATCAAATGGGATGGGAGATGTGTAATTACTGGTGGTTATGAAAACTGGCTGTCATCCTCAACGCGGTGAACTCAGAGCCGCCCGAGGACAGTCGAGGCAGACACGCCTGAGAACGCAATAATCCCACACACTTAACTAAACAGACTTGTTGTTGCTTCACTTTGTTAAGTTTGAAGTATAATACGGTGGGCTGAGCCATATGTTGAATTAATATTCACCAGGTATTTTGCTGCCAATATATAAACATTTGATGGAAAGATTTTCTTCTAATCAATTCAAAATTCAATGGATTAAAAACTAAATTTTAACTTTGTTAGCATCATCACTACATGCTGCATCTTTATATATATTAAAATATAGTAGGAATGCACGATATATTTATGTTAATTTTTAATGTTATCGTTATCAGCCCGATAAGACAATTTGGCAGATATATTAAAGCTGATAAATAATAGATTATTTCCTTCAGCTGAGAGACTTCAGATGCGCATTGTTCAACATGATGGTTTTGAATTGCTTGAAATATGATTGAAAATCACTTCAAAAAAGGAAAATACAGTAAAGTGCAACACAAGTCTGTCATATAGGCTATTTACAGTAGTCAACATTTGAAGTGGACCAAAAAAGTTAATCAAAGTAGTCCTAAGACAAGAACGGGTATTGTTCAAAATTCATGTATAACTTTGATGAAAGGTTTTGATCCACTTCAAATGTTGACTAATGTAAAATTATGATGAGGACATTATTATAATTGTGTGCTTGGGACATGGATTTTATTGGTGAGACTTTTGTTTTTGTAACCAGGCTCTCAAAAATTATATAAAAACTTGGATTTAGATTTATTGGCCAATATATCGATTATCAGCTTTAAAATATAAAGAATTTTCAGTTATCAGTATCAGCTGAATTTTTCATATCGGTGCATCCCTACAATATAGGGGAAAAAGTGCTGCACGATATTTCATAGCAATGTGCATCACATCAAGGGATCGGTACGGGTTCTGAACGCATGTGATTCGTGGATTAATTGCAAGGTTTAACCATCATAGAGTGAAAGTTTATAATTTTCACGTTTAAGTGATTAAATGCGAGTTTAAAGCATTCAGGGAAAGAAGACGCGAAAGACTGAACCACGCAAACACTGAATTCTGCTCTCTTTCTTGTCTTTGTGTGCTTGGACGGACACATACATGAAAAATGATATCCTCATAAACACAGTCACTTACATCTTAAAGGGAGGTGAAATATCCTTGATCTTGTGACATGTAAGAGGTCTTTCTACATCCTGCAAGTCCTCATTAAATCGTCCTCATTATAAACTAAGCATTTATTTAATCAAGCTCCAAAAACGGCTTGTTTGGATATTGCAGGATTTTTGATGTCACACAAGCAAATACATTTGCATATGCCCCGCCTCCAGAGCAAGACATCGACCAATAGTTATACATCATCGCATCATAGGCCCCGCCCACTGATGTTAACGGCTGACATTTGCCTTCACTGGATGAGAGTGACGCGTCAAAAGCAAACATCCTTTTGTTCATTTGGTTTCTAGATTATTTTAACTACATGTATTTTACATCTTCTTAAAGGTTCAGTATGTAAGAATGACAACTAGTGGTCGAAATAGGTACTGCAGTCCAATTCAAAATATCGGATATATAAATATAATATATATGCACACGCAACAGAAACGAGCGCAATGGACAATGAAAATTGACACGTACAGTATCACAGACCAAAACAATAACAAACATTCCAGCCTGGAAACGCACATTTCAAAGTGAAATTACTGGCTGTAGAAGTGTTTTTCAAAGAAACAAGTATGAGGACTTAGCATGTTTCCTCAAAATATGCAAACATATTATGGTATTTTTATGCTTTAGAAGAGTGAAAAAGTTACATACAGCACCTTTAACACTTTGAATTTAAAATGGCAACAAGATAAAAAAAACCTCCAAAGCAATTTCAGCACAAATACACATCCAAACAATATATAAAATGTTCTCAAACGCCAAAAAACATAGAGATATCATTTAAGGTTTTCCAGCCAGCAGCATAAAAACATGCTATAGACCATTTAATATCATTCTTCCTAGAAGCAGATAAAAGCCATAATGTTAAAATCATGTGGTAAAAAGTGAGGGAAGAAAAAAGAGAGATACTCCCCCCTTCCCCACCTGCTTCTATCACTTTGTCCCCTAGAGGAAGGGAACATTATGCAGGAGGACAATGAGCCGAAGCAACCCGGGCCTGTTGCAACAGGTTGGCACTGCAACAAAAAAAACATCTGTGTGTGCGACACACTCTCTGTCTGAAAGAGAGCGATGCACTTCTGCAAATCAAACACACTTGCACACAACATTAGATTCCTGCTAATTGCGTGTTTATTATCCAATTCAATGCACTCGCTCGGGTACAACTGGTGCCTTCAGCAACTCCTCAGTTCTTCAACCCTTGAGCTACAAACCCATATCTGCAACCACAGTGTTCTTCTGCATGGGCTTGATTCACACTGTACATTCTGCATGTAGATACTAGTTACCGGCGGCATGAATAACACCTCGAAACGTACAGAGACCTGGGATTTGCAACTAATGCAATCTCTCAGACTTACACCGAAGCGAGATCAGAATATCACAGAGACTTGAGGGTGGACTCTTTTTCACAAGAAACCACCTAGCAACTGCTCGCAACCACAAAGCAACACCTACAACACAGAACCGCTCACACTATTGTCAGAAATGCAGAAATCTATTTACAACTTGCTATGAACATAGTAAGTCAAGTCAGCTTTATTTATATAGCGCTTTTTCCAATACAGATTGTTTGTTTCAGAGCAGCTTTACAGAGATAACAGGAAAATAGCCTAATGCAACAAAGTTTGTTTCTAGAAGAAAATAGAGTCACAGTCCAGCTTAAGTAAGTTCAGTGATGGTTCATTTTTGTTGTAAAAAAGTTTAGTTCATTTATATATATAGCCGCTCTGGAGAAACCGTGATGTCATCGTCCAGCTCAGTTTTAATATAATGGTGTCAGTGCTGTCAGATCAATAATATTGTTGAATATTAAATGTCCCCAACTAAGCAAGCCAAAAACCAAAGGGGAAAGTGACAACAGGTAAAAGAGTCAAATAAGTTTGGCCAACACTTGACTTTTCTCCACCCATGAAGTCAAAGTCAAGACTCAAACTCAACATGAAATGTCTCTTACAAAAACGCATTCCACTAACAAGAAATCTATTTTTATGGTGCAATAACTCTTTCCTACAGGCTTTCAAGATGCGTTTCCAGTGCGCGCATCCCCTCTGGCTTGATCTAGATGCCTCTCGCACTCGAACCCTTCAAAGCCTCAACATCTGGCAGAATGGCCTCGGAGAACAGACCCATCAGTTTACAAGACCACAAATCTATCACCTCCAATAAGACCCGGGCGGGTTCTGGCACACACACACTTCCCAGGAGAGCGATTCTGAAGCCGGATGATAACAACAACACTATACACTTCTGTGCCATCAACAAACTCTATTGTTGGTGTTTCTAATACTACACACTCTTATGAATAAAGGTTCTTTATTGGCATCGATGGTTCCTTTAACATTCGTGGAACCTTTCCATTGAACAAATAAAATCTTTATGGAGGAAAAGGGTTCTTCACAATAAGAAAAAATAAATATGTGTCCTTGTTATATATGTTACATGTACTTACCATATAATAACAGTAAATTATGCATAATTGCATGCAACTAACCCTCAACCAAATCCTAATCCTACCCTACCCTAAAATATTACTCAGTTAAATATAAAATTACACTGCAACAATTACACCTTAAAATAAAGCTTAACCAAAAGCATTATTTTAAGAATGTTCACTTAAAGATTCTTCAGGGAACCAAATGTTTATTCTACGTCATCGCTGTGAAAACCTTTATTTTTTTTAAGTGTGTATGACAATATCTACAAGTGGCCCCAAAAATAAAAATGCACAGAATGAAACTGCTTTTATTTTGCATGAAGTGTGTGCCTGTGCCGTTTCTTTACAATAGATGACACTTTCTTAAATCTAATATCTAATGCAATGACACTGTCTGCCAGTTAAAGCCTTCAAGACTGAAGACGCACATCAGTGTTCCCAGCAAGCAATTTTGCGTTTAAAAGACGTCTAATAGCCGTTCATACACAGCCCAGACGTCTAGGCTAAAACAAGGCGAAATTTGGGCTGTAAGTGAAAATTTAATAAACGTCTAAAAACCATAGCCCAAGTCATCATTTAGATAACATGTCAAAGAAAACCAAACACATTGTTATCACTGTTTACTTTTCTAACATAATTGAATATCATATATCTCGCAAGTTATTTTAGGCAAAAATGACATGTAACCAAATTCAAGGTTATTTTGGCTAGAAGTGGGTTACTCATAGCCGGACTATATCGGGTCTATAGTTAACCTATTGCTTGCTGGGTTCCCTCACAGATCTTGTGTCATTTACATTTATGCGTTTAACAGATGCTTTTACCCAAAAGCAGAACCAAAGCAAATCGATTTGATTCATATTATGCAATGGCAGGATTATTCGGCAACTCGACTAGTGTTTTCCCTGAAAACCGTGGAATTCATGGAAAAGCATGGAAGCTTTCCATTGATCAAATGTTTCTTTATAGTATTTTAGAAAAGGGTTTTTCACACTAATAAAAGAAATGAACCAAATATGGTTATTCTACGTCATCGCTGTAAAAACTTCTTGAAACCTTTATTTTTTAAGAGTGTATGACAATATATCTACAGTGGCCCCAAAAATAAAAATAAACAGAAAGTAACTGCTTTTGGTTACACTTTATTTGAAGGTGTCATTGTTAAAGTTAAGTACTGAGTAATATTAATTAACTACATGTACTTACTATAAGGTTAGGGAAGGATTAGGATTAGTTGCATGTTGTAAATATGCATAATTTACGGTTATTACTATGGTAAGCACATGTAACATATGTAACAAGGTGGACACTAAAATAATGTGTTACCCTGCTTTTATTTTGCTAGAAGTGTGGCGTTTCTTCACAATAGATGACCCTTTCTTTAATCTAATATCTAATGCAATGACATTCAGACTGAAGATGCACATTCCCTCACAGATCTTGTGTCATTTACATTTATGCATTTAGCAGATCCTTTCATCCAAGAGCGGAACCAAAGCAATTCGATTCATAATATGCAATGGCAGGATTATTGGGCAACTTTTGTGAAAGCATCTCTCAGGTCTTACCTGCATCAATTTCCCTCTCGCACTGCCTGCGCTGCCCCCGGCGAACACCCCTTCCAGGGTGATGATGGGCCGGCTGGTGGACTCCTGCTTCAGCAGGGTCACCTTGATCAAGGCTCGTTCGGTCTCCACAGCAGCGGCCAGTTCCAGGCCCGTGTGGCCCAACACCACCTCCAGGCCAGCCATGAGCATCCACGGCCAGAGCCCGGCCCAGCGCCGCACAGGAACCCTCATTGTCCCGGATGCAGCGGCCGGCTCCGGCCATACATTATGCACTGTCTGTCCACAAACCTATCCGTCCAGAAAGAAAAAAAAAACACTAGAATCCACAGGAGTCACTAAAACTGTCCAAAAAAAAAAAAAAAAAAAATTCCAATGGCTTTTAGAGTGGATTGTTGTGTTGTGATGTGAAATGTAAGAATAGTATTAAGAACTATTTGTAAATCTAATCAAATGGAACGTATTAAACATTATTAAATGTTAATTGTTTGACTGGCCTGTATCACTGACTGAACATGATTGACAGGTGGTGAAATGTGACTGAGAGCCAGTGATTGACAGCGGACTGACTTCTGGCGTGAGCATTGATTTAAGTGACAAAACTTTACAGGGTTTGATGTGATCTCCTAAAGATCGATAGTTTTACCGATTCCCGCGCGTCGTGATTGATAATGTGACGTCATGATGACTCCGTTATTGTGCGAAACGCCGCGTCCACTTCAAAGGATTCCAAACATTCCAGAATGTAACAGGTTGTCGCAGAACCACCGTGTCCATCAATGCAACAATGTATCAGTTATTCCGCTCATAAAGCCGAAGAAAATATTCATAAAAGTTTATAATCCCAGTGTGAACGCCTTGAGATGTTTCCCGTGAGGACCAACATATAAAATGCGACGGGAAAAAATATGATTAGCTTTGCAGGAGAGATCGAAAGCACTGTCAGGAGAGAGAGCTCTTTCTGGACATTCATTTCCATGTTCCTAAATGAATTAAGATCAATCCGCTGTTACTTCACAAACCTGTTCGACTCAGATTAAATCTCCACAGATCCATGTCGAAAAATCCAGTCACTTCATGTGTAGAATCCGCACGCGCTGTCCCGAAATAAAGTCTCAGTGCTGTTGATCCGAACAGCAGGAACGCTGGAAAAGTTTAAAGTTGAGAGAGTGCGAGCGTGTGTGTGTGTGTGTACCTGCTGACTGTCAGTGAGGGTGGAGCAGAACAGCAGAACTGATCCGACCCATTAAACACACACACACACACACACGCACACACACACACACACACACACACACACACACTGCGCCCTCTAGCTCACGTCAGGGGAGAAACATCACAATTACAGTCAGTTTCTGCATATCAAACCCAAAACTTATAGAGCATTATTTTCACGTGAGTGTAATAAACATGACGCTAATGTAATCATCACTACAACAGTTGTCAGCTTGATAATTACTTCATGAAATAATGTAATAGGCTTGTTATGACCGAATAATCATCATCCCTCTATTGCACGACAGCTATGTTAAAAGTAAAACATGTTGAAAAATTGTTAAACAATTTAATTACGCTAAAAACCACTAGACTGATTCAACCACATAATCTGAATTGAGCTTTACAGCAGAATTTGAATTCGGCACATATTTGATTAAGTTTGCATCATTAATTCTGTTATTTTCCTGTTTATTACTGTCAAGCTCCTTTTAAACACTCTGTACTGTATGAGTTATAGGAATAAAATCCTAAGGGAAATTAAGATTTAGTGTATTAATCATTTATCATGACTTGAGCAGGTTTATAATAAAATCATTTCACTATGCCATCAAAACACAAAACACAGCAATGACACTCGTTCAGCCTTTATCAGGGTTTTCACTCGCTTTGCATTTATTCAAATTTAAAAAAGCTGAAAACAAATCAGGTAATTTCACTGCAATTAAAATCTGACTTTCACTCTTGTGCTGTTAAATATATACACTGTATATTGATGCTTATAAATACTGAAATATATCAGATGATTACAAATAAAATATCACTTTCACTGTAGATATTCAAAGCATGCAAAATTAACTTAAAACTACTTGAAATCACACAAAAGCAAAACTTTCTTAAATAATTCATACAATTTTTTAAAATGTTATAAATAAGAGTTTTGTTTTTTTGATATATTGTTAATATTATGATGTCATGTGCATATGCTGATGAATCCCGCCTGTCATCTGTGGATCATATAATAACAACCATAAAGTCATAAAAAGTAACAATTAAAAACAAATCTGAATGATTATGTAAAAACACGTGATATAATCTGGAACTGTCCTACCTAAAGCATCAGCGGGGAGTGTTTCACGAGTCTTGCTCTGCTGTCAGTTTCTGATCTGTAACAGCCTGATTTACAGAGGATTTCATTATCATCAATCTAGCTTCAATGTTATTCATCATTAAAAAACAAAACATCATCAGTCTTTATACTATCAGCCTGGGGCAACCTGTGATTCTAGTGAACACACACCTAAAGACAGTGTTGGGGAAAGTTACTTTGAAAAGTAGTGCTTTACAATATTGCATCACCCCCTTAAAAACTAACTAATTACTTTACTTAGTTACTTTTAAAGAAAAGTAATGAGTTACATTACTTTTGCATTACTTCTCACCTGGGCTGGGCTTGTTTTTTTGTTTTTTCTAATAACAAAAATGTTCTATCCTTGGGGTAATGTTCTATATTTTAAGTTCTTTATTTTGTCCAAAATATAAATAATAAGGCTGAAGATGCTCCTTTCAGTTTAACTGAATCATTGAAGGTCAGCAGCAAGTACATTTGTCAATAAAGTGAGATTAAATGCATACAAATATTTGTTTTATTTAATTATTGGAGGTTTACGTAATATTCAGATTTTGCGTTTCACTGATTTTATTCATTTTGAGGAATTCTGATTCTGTTTTTTTGCCAGTGGGATGAGTAAATGCTCACATTTAGTTTAGAACTAGCCATATTTACTCACGAAGGAAGAGGTGCCAGTCAATAAATGGGAAAACAAAGTAACTTGCATTACTTATTTGAAAAAATAACTCAGAAATTTTGTTGTAAATTTATAAGTAATGTGTTACTTTACTAGTTACTTGTAATGCGTTACACCTAACACTGCTTAAAGAGTATTCATCACTTCAATGAGTTCATTGTTTCTGCATTAAATTATCACATTGTTTAAATAAATAATTTTTTCGCTAACTGTGATTTTGTACATGTACATTTCTGAAATACATAACTTAGACAGTTACCTCTGATAACAGATCACTCTAAATTGTAATGTGGACTCGTGCTTTTTCTGTAAAGCTGCTTTGAAACGATGTGTATTGTGAAAAGCGCTATACAAATAAATGTGAATTGAATTGAATTAAAGACCAGCAAAGAAGACACCAGCGTCTTTTAACCTTTTTTGGGGACTCCAGAGATGTTGAATGGTTTTCTTTGAGCTGGTGGACTCCTGGATTGTCCACCTCGTGTCCCTCTGGCTCTAGTTTGATGAACGGAGTGATGACAGACGGACGCTCGTCTCTCTGAGGACTGACGGATCCCGCGGGTACAGTGCAGAGAGGAGGGCTGGAGGAGTGCAGGGGCTTCACGGGGGTTCCCACGCGGACTATGTGGACGTTAGGCAAACCCTGCAACTCGTCCACCATCTGGAAGACTCTGTCCAGGTTCACGTCGCCTCTTTGAGACTCAGGCGTAGCGTGTGCTGCCCAGGGTGAGGTCTGGATGCTGTTGTGATGGTGGCTCACTGGATAGTTCTGCTAGAGTAATGAAAATGAACATCTTTAAAATGCTGTAGAATGAATCTCATGAAATCTGCCAAGTCTGTCTGTGTGTTTGTGTGTACCTATTTAACTATATTTTTGGGACAAACTTGTACCCAGAAGTGACCGAAACTTAACAAAATCTCCAAAAACCTCCCTTTAGTGACGTCCTCATTTGTAAATCTGGTATAAAAATAAATAAATGAAAGTTTTTGTTTTTTTCAAAATGTAAGTATTCAGAAAGTTTAGTGTGATGGGTAGGTTTAGGGGCGGGTTAGTATGTATGTGTGTGCGTGCGTGCGTGTGTGTGTGTGTGTTAAAATATGACAATGACATTTGACTTGGCAGGTTTCATGCGATTCATAACTTTTGAATATTGAGAGTAATATGCCATGAAAATTTTTTTACAGATTCACTCAGTAATTGTTCACTGAGACATAGTTATTTGTGAATATAAATGATCAGAAAGATGTGCAATAATGTTTGTCAACATATCAACTGTGTAATGGGTCTCACCGGGTAATAAGCATAATGTGCATATGACCGAGATGTTTGATCTCCACCTGTTCGATCTGCTTCCATAAAGCCAGCAGTGCAACCCTGACAAACTACTGAAAGCAAGACACACACACACACACACACACCAGTACAGCACATTTATAAGCAAACATAAACACAAGAGTAAGCAGCAGTTTCATCTCTGATGTTTCTCCTAAAATTTCTAGGGAGAAATGCAAGAAAACAAATACATTTTTTTTTTTAAATTAATCTGACGTTTGATTGCAGACGTTGGCAACTCTGAGCACATTTGAGACATAGTTGAGATCTCTTCTGAAACTCAAGACACATATGATATTACTGTTTTTTTTTTCTTAGAAGACAAATGTTACTTAAGCCAAGCCTCTATTTGCTCTCACTGCTGTCTAGAGGAAATAATTGAAAAATGTGTTTTGTTTCCAGCAGAAAATACAAAATACACTGAAAACACCAATTCGAGATGAATTGATGCAATGTTGCAAATACATTAAATCTAAGTCTGTACCTGGCGAGTAAAATCCAGGAGGATAGGACAGGTGATGTGGGATATATTTAGTCTCCTGTGGGAACAGGGCAGCGGTACTGGCCTGAACTCTATGAGGATAGGAGCGGATCACAGACACCGGGATGCCCTTGTTAGGGTAGAAAGGAGGCGCATCGCTGCAAGGAAAGATCCAGGAGTGGGGGGGGATCAGGCTTCCGTCAAACCCCTTCATCGGATTGGATACGCCACTGATGTGCTCATAGGGCTGTGCAGAACCTAAGAAATGAGTATGAAGAACTTTTTGAGTAGTTTGTAAAACACTCCAAGATTTAACCCTTGTGCATCCTTATGGACATTTTTGTCCTTTTCAGTTTTGTTTTTTTGATCACTTTGCCAGTGTTAATGCTAACTGCATAAAATTTGGCACAGGTGTGTGTTTTTATTAATTTTACTATTTCACCGCCATTTTCTTAAAAAAATATTTTTTGCACTAGCTACACAAAATACTCCCACTCAGCGCCTTTTTGACAAAAATGTCCCCATTGAAACCCATTAAAACTGCAATTTTTAATCCCAGGGCCATTTAACTATAAAATGATGCAATCTTTGTTAAGAGGCTTTCATTCTGTTGACAAGGCTTCAAAATTTAAATTTTTACTATTTTTTATCAGATGGTGCCATTTTTCCAGGTTTGGCCTATAAAACAAATATCGCTTTATTCCTGTTTTCTGCTTCGGCATATTATAGAGCCAATTGGATAAATTGTGGAACGATAATTGTGTGGGTGTGTTGGTATGGATGTCAGAGTGTGGTTTGTATGTGTGTAATAAAAAAAAATGTGTGTGTATATGTGTTTGTGTGCTTGTAATATTTGAGAGAGAAAAACTCAATTGCAAATCTAAAATCCAATTACTGTGTGACCAGTGGAGTTTTGCTGGCACCCAATGGGGAAAATGTGTTACTGCGCCCAAACAAACTCTTACCGAAAGCTCATTTTTTGAGATATCATCCTCAAATTTGGAACACAACTTGTTTAGATTTATGGCTTTGAATTTATATCAGTTTTAGAGTTCAACATGTTTCATAAAATATATATTTTATATAAAATAACGATAATAATGTTCATAAATAATTTTCATAAACTTAAACCTCTATACAAAATTTTTGGTTTGACTTTTTTCACTTGTTTAACTTCAGCAATAATCTGCCAAGGGTCCTCTTTAAAATGAGACCAAACTTAAGTCTTTGCACCCAAACCTAAAATTTTTATGACAGTTTTTTGACATGGACATTTTTGTCCACTTTGTAGCTATGTGTAACTTTTTTTTTTTTGTTAATGTTAACTGCATGAATTTTGGCACAGGTGTGTATTTTTATTGTAATTTTACTATTTCACCCCCATTTCCTTTGAAAAATCTTTTTTGCACTAGGTCCACAAAATACTTCCCTCTCAGCGCCTTTTGGACAAAAATGTCCCCATTGAAACCCATTAAAACTGCATTTTTTTATCTCAGGGCCATTCAACTATAAAATGATGCAATCTTTGTTAAGAGGCTTTCATTATGTTGGCAAGGCTTAAATTTTTTAATTTTGACTATTTTTTTATCAGATGGTGCCATTTTTCCAGGTTTGGCCTCTAAAACAAATATCGCTTTATTCCTGTTTTCTGCTTCGGCATATTATAGAGCCAATTGGATAAATTATGCAACGATATTTGTGTGGGTGTGTTGGTATGGATGTCAGAGTGTGGTTAGTATGTGTGTTATAAAAAAATATGTGTGTGTGTGCATGTGTGTGTTTGTAATATTGAGAGAGAAAAACTCAACTGCAAATAACAAATCCAATCACTGTGTGCACCAGTGGAGTTTTGCTGGCACCCAATGGGGAAAATCTGTTACTGCGCCCAAACAAACTCTTACCGAAAGCTCATTTTTTGAGATATCATCCTCAAATTTGGAACACAATTTAGTTAGATTTATGGCTTTTATTTTCTTGCCGTTTTAGAGTTCAATTTGATTTATAAAATATATATTTTGTATAAAATAATTTTCATAAATAATTTTCATAAACTTATACCTATATAACTTTTTTTTGGATTTACTTATTATAATTTTTTTACTTCAGCAATAATCTCCCAAGGGTCTTCTTTAAAATGATACCAAACTTAAGTCTGTGCTCCCAAGCTTCCCATTTTTATGACAGTTTTTAAACATGGACATTTTTGTCCTCTGTGTACCTATGTGTAACTTTTTTTAATTGATGCACAAGGGTTAAAGCAACAGAATTGAATTTGACCTGACCTATCCAGGGGCGTCATCCACCTAGTTTTATGAGAGACTGCAGAAATTATGGGTGGAGCTTGATGTCAGGTGTTAATTTCAAACCCTGGTTATAAGGGTGTGGTTGGACAGTCTAGCTCCGCCCATTATGTCCAGCGGGGGCGGAGCTAGACTGTCCAACCACACCCTTATAACCAGGGTTTGAAATTAACACCTGACAAATGCGGGTAAAAATCAACTGTGGCGGGTAACGCTGTCAAATCACTAGCCAATTTGGCGTGTTACATATTATGTTTACTCACTTTGCTGGGAAGTTCGTGTAAGACAAATATGCAAAAACTCAACTCGTGAGTCATCATTATATATTAAATACAGCGTATTGCCCAGAATCTGCGCATATCTGGCTTACTTGAACACACACGTCACTATGCAACAAATAACGCCGCGCTTGTTCATTTGCATTGAAGCAATAGCCAAGATTAGAAAGCATTTGGTTAACAGAAAAGACATTGTTATTTTTTAACATCCTACTTTTTTTTTTTTGTTCTTTGTAGTGTATTGATCTGTCCACCTAAAACACATTTTCGGTGAAAAGGATGAGGATGAAAGAGGAAGGGAGGAGATGCTGCATGACAGGATATTGTTTGAATAAGAAGTCAATGTATGAAATCCAAATTTTATAATATTTTTTTTTCTTCTTTTTTTTTGTGGCTAGTGGAAATTCTGAATGGCCAATAACTTAAAAATTTAGTAGCCAAATTGGCCGGTGAGTGAAAAAGTACATTTCAAAACCCTACTTATAACCCTATCAGTAAACATAGCTCCACCCATTAGGTGCACAGGGGCGGAGCTGGACTAGATCAAGCTCCACCCATTACGTCGAGTGGCTCTGCAGTGAGCAGCTCCAGTTTTTCACCAGTCACAGTTCTGCCACTTAAGTTAAGATAGTTTAGTGGTGTCATTTTATATTATGCACGGGAGCCATGTTCAAATATACACCCCTGGTTTCACAGACAAGGATTAAGTCTAGTCCCAGACTAAAATGTATGTTTGAGCTGTTTTAACTGAAAGCAACTTGCGCTGATATATCTTTAAATATGTCAGTGTCATTGTTTTGTCACAAGATGCAACCATTAATGTTGTTTTCTAAGGCACTTTATAAAAGCTACTTAAATGTCCTAAATAAACTAAGGCCTAAGCCTGGCTTAATCTAAGCCCTGGCTGTGAAACCAGGCCATAATATCCAATTTTATAATAAATCAATCAAAATTGCAACTGAGCTTGACTGCCAGTGATCATGCATTAAAATAGCAGAATAGAATTTTTGATAAAAACTGTTTTGTTTTAATGGGATAAACACAAAACCAAACTATTATTAATAATAAAACGTTACTTAAGTTTTCACTGTAATAATTACTGCAATGTCTTCAGCATTTTGACTAAAGAAGATATCGCATTACATTCTAAATTTCTTTGGTTTTGTTGACAAATTCATATTTTATAAATATTCTTTAAAAGTACATATAAGAATAACCTTTATACTGTTCGTAATATTTCAATATGAACATTTACTGGACTGATCAATTTAAGTTTACTTGATTATCCATACATCATATTTTAGTAAAATCACGTTTAAATGTGAGTCTCAAATATGATCATCAGGCTTTCGAGGAAGGTTTATTTTAGGGATGCAACAATATGAAAATTTTGGCCGATACTGATAACCGATAATTCTTTATTTTTGAAAGCCGATAACCGATATATATTGGCCGCTAAATCTAAATCCAAGTTTTAAAAACTAACTTTGTTTTGGTTATTTTTGGTTCTCATACTCATAATTTTTGAGAGCCTGATTACAAAAACAAAAGTCTCACCATTAAAATCCATGTCCCAAGCACACAATTATAACAATGTTCTCATTATAGTTTTATGTAGCCGATATGACAGACTGATATTTATATGCATTTTATGTAAGTATCTGCTATTCTGTTATAAAGATCTCATTGATTTGGATTACAAGCATCAGAATTTCATCTTGCCATATAAATATCAATCAACACCAAATTGCATAATTTTCCTCCAGTTTTTTTCCTCCATATTCCCAGTTTATCATACTATATGAATCAAAGAATTTTTCAACTGCACACAAAAATTAGATTTTCTGACTATTATTTCATGTCAGACTTTACAGGGTAAAGAATTACACTCCTGTGTGTAGAGTAACTCATCCAGACATGCATGCATGATTCCTGAAATCATGTCTCTTACTACCATATTAACTTTAGAAATGGTTGATAGGTTTGAGAGTTGAACTGGCCTGTATTCTCTGTGTCTGTAGTGTTTTGCTGAGGCTGGTGATGGTCTCGACTCGGGGGTTGACAGGTCACCTCCTCTCCGGCCTGGATCTTGGCCTTGTTACTGATGGTCAGCCTCTTCAGATGGACCAGAAGTTCTGGCCGGCCCTGTTTGAAGAAGGGGTTGTGGAAGTGGTGCAGGTTTCGGTGTCTGTCTTTGGATGGCCCGTCGAACAGCTTCCGGAAGCCGTACAGGTTGAGCTGTCGGATGAAGCTGGTGAAGTTGGTGGTTTTGAAGAGTTTAGCGTCTTGTTTGACCGGTGACAGCAGTTCGTCCTCGAAACGCTGCTGGTCGACAATCAAACTGTCTCCATTTGGGCTCCAGAAGACTGAGTTGTTCTGGGGATCGTTTGTCAAACACCATAACTTAGCTGGAAAGTTATTGTAGTTAATATGGACGTTGAGAAGAGACTGATCAAACTCCATATCCATGTTCAGTGAAAATCAAATCAAATCATCTCTCATTTCATGACCTGCAGATTATGGAAACCACATAAACATCACTAAAAATTCAACAAAAACAGCACTATATAACAACTTTAACACATTATTAAGTCATTAGCTAATAATAAATAGCCTATAATATTGAATAGATCATTAGAAATACTGGTAACACTTTACAATGGGGTTACATTTGTTATCTAGCAATGAAAAATACTATTCTACAATATTACTTATACATCAAATCAAATCTTATACATAAAATCAAATGTTTTATTTGTTATTATTATTCAATGGACCAGAGTTAGCATGAAGTAACAGTTGTATTTTTATTAATGTTAAGAAAGATTAATACATACAAACGTATTGATCATTGTTAACTGATGATAATTAGTGAGGCCTTACTGTAAAGTGTTACCACAATATTCAATAGATGTAAAAGTTGTCATAGTAATAGTACACAACAACAACACATGTATATTATCAAAATATATTAAACTTTGTTAATGAAAATTAATCAATGAATGTCTTTACGTTTCTTTATATATTTACCATCTCCTCCAAGAACCGTTACTGGAACCGTTATGCGCGTTCACATAGACCACATTTAAACCGCATCAGAATGATGCTCGCGCGACCTCTATAACGTCAGTCAACAGCGACCTCTAACGGCTGTTGTGGTCACTGTAGTTTAAATTGGTTTGAAACCAATTTTGTTGAAAAATATTTGGAAATACTTAAAAAACATTATAGAATTAATTGGCTTTTTGCTTATATTCATTATGTCATTTCCATTCCAACAGTTCTGTGCAACTCTGTGAGACTCTTATTTTGTGTTCTTATTGGAACGTAGCAGCTCATTGGTCACAAACTACAGATCTAAATCCAACTTCGTGACAGAATTAGAATAAAAATATATGTACAACACAATATATAGTTAAGAATGATATTCCACGTTAATTTTATTAATAAAAATAAATAAATAACAAATATTTTACGTCACGATCACGCGGCGCATATCTGTGACGTCATTAAGCGGCGCCGAATGTGCGGTTGTGGCTAGCAAGCGCTAACAACAAACAATCGTTGTTTCGAGGCATCTATAAAGAATATTTTTGCTTAATTTGAAGTATATTGCGTTAAAGCAACAGGAATGTCTCTGGAGACTGTCCCGAAAGATCTGCGCCATTTGAGAGCGTGTCTGTTGTGCTCTCTTGTCAAGGTAAAATGAGACATTTATGATAACAGATGGTTTTATCATTGATATATTGACATATGTAAATGTTTAGATAGAGCAGATAAGTACAAGAACACGATCATTAACAAAACTGTGATTAACAAAACGGTTTTGCCATATCCAAAACATGACCATGGTACGTTTATTTATTTATTTTTACATATAAACATCATTCTGCCTCTTACAGTCATAACATGTATAGTATGCTGTTAAATACAGTCATAGATAATAACCTTTGTTAATCATAGGTAGCATCACAATTACTACTAGTAGTTAACGGTGACCGTGGCTAATGTTTGTAAGGGAATATGTTTGATGAACATTATCTCATCTTCTCTCTTCTCTGGTTTCAGACTATTGATCAGTTCGAGTATGACGGATGTGACAACTGTGAATCATACCTGCAGATGAAGGGCAACCGGGAGATGGTTTATGAATGCACAAGCTCTTCTTTTGATGGGTGAATAGTTAAACAGTTGTTTACTCTCCCTCATGTCGGTCTAAACATGTATGACTCGCTTGCTTTCTTCCAAAGACCATAAATAAATAGAATATGTGGTGATTTACACTTTAAAAGCATCATCAAATAATCAAAGTTACGGGTGTGTTAGAGATTAACTTAAGTTTGAAAGGACACTGTGACACATGTTGGATTTCATTTAAACACTAATGTGTGATGTCTTCTTCATTACAGTGTCATTGCTATGATGAGTCCAGAGGACAGTTGGGTGGCAAAATGGCAACGGATCGGTAAGTATTTCATTTACTTTTATCCAAAGCGACTTACAAATGAAGAGAGCAATAGAAGCAGTCAAATCAACAATAGGCATAGTTCACCCAAAATTGAAAATTATCCCATAACTTACTCACCATCAAGCCATCCTAGGTGTACATGACTTAATTCTTTCAGTCAAACACAATCAGAGTTATATTAAAAAAATTTGAAGCCCAAAAAAGCGCATCCATCCATCATAAAAGTAATCCATGTGACTCCAGGGGGTTAATAAAGGCCTTCTGAAGCAAAGTATATAAAATATCCATATTTATAACTTTATAAATGCATGGCTTCGCTTCAGAAGGTATTCATTAACCCCGTTGAGCCGTATGGATAACTTTTAGGATGGATGGATGCGCTTTTATTGGGCTTCAAAAACTCAGGCTCTATACACAGCCATTATATTATTTAAAATAACTCTGATTGTGTTTGACTGAAAGAAGAATGGCATATACAGCTAGGATGGCTTGATGGTGAGTAAATGATGGGATAATTTTCAATTTTGGGTGAATTAACCCTTTAATGATGCAAAGTTCTTCAATTATGAAACGCATACAGTTCCAGCTGTAAAGCAGCTCTAATAAAACAACAACTGTATCATTATTAAGATCCATAACAGTGTGAATGTTGCAAAGTTCATCAATTATGACAAACTCAGCTCAACGATAATAGATATTATAGTCATTCTAGACTATAGTCATTATTATTTAGCTGTTGATTCAGTTGAATAATGTCCATGAGTTCTGACATGAGTGGATCTTTAAGCAGCCGTACAGAATGTTGTTATTCAGCCGGGATCAGACTGACTTCAGTATTGTCGATGTCTTCCTCAGGAAACTTCAAGCCAGGTGTCTATGCAGTGACAGTGACGGGTCGGTTACCTCCAGGTGAGTGTCAGATTCTCATTTTCTTCGGCAGAATGTCTCTCTCAGGACTGCTTTAAAGGACAGTGTGTGTTTTCAAACCAAACGTTGGCATGTAAAGAATATCACTTTGAAATATGTATGAAATGACTCACGTGAGTGATTTTGTTGTGTGTCAGGTGTTGTACGAGAGCTGAAGAGCAGAGGCGTCATCTACCGCTCCAGAGACACGGCTGTTAAAACATGAACACTGTTTATGATCACATGTTTATAATCACACACACACACACAATCAGCTGTTTTAGTGACTGCTGCTCTGCTATTGTCTGTTATTTCATTTATTGTTTTATAATTTTCTTTTCTACTTGCATTACATTAATATTTGGAGCGCATGATAATGGATAAATGATTTGATTATTCCATGTAAAGGATTTAAAAAATAAAGTTTTATAAACAGCATTTTGTGTTTTTAATATGGCCAGTCTTGTCATTTTAAAAGACACCACGAGAGGGCGCTGTCACTCTTCAAACTCCTGCTGACAGAAATAAAGCATCCGAAACCACATACTATAGAGGAGGGAAAAACTGACAAAAGTAGTATGTAGTGTGTATAGGCAAAAAGTACGGATGAGGTTCTGAAGTGTGCACATGATGGACAGTTCAGTATCCCATGAGGCCACGGGAGACAACATGGCGACTGTAATGCGTCCAGAAGACATTCATAGCCTACTATAAAGAACATACTTTTTAGCAGCCGTGAAGAAGTACAGTAGTCAACATTTGAAGTGGATCAAAAAAGTCCATCAAAGTTGTCCTAAGACAAGAACGGGGTGTTGCTCAAAATGCATGTTTAACTTTGATGAAAGGTTTTGATCCACTTGTGATTTCAGACGCAGTCGTAGAAAGATTTGTTATATTATGGTGAGTGATCTGACCTGCACTAAACTTCTGCATCTACATCCATTAATGCAATGGACATGATAGCTTTAATGGTCCAGCTTGTTTATCAGGAAAGGAGTGCTGTTACTTTCATAAGCGACTGGATGATAAAACTCTTCAATTGAGGAACCCAAGACATATTTAGAGGCCGTTTACACATCACTGCTTTTTTTTTTTTTTGCATTACTACTATATCATACTTGATCCAGTATTCAGCTGCTCTAGAAGGCCTACAACAACATGGCAATATGATAGAATAAAAAAAATACTGTAAATCTTTGATCACATAAGAGTGAAAACTTTAACTATGTAAGCATTAATACATAATTTAAAGATATTTTGTATTAGTGCAAGCAGATTTTGGGCACAAAGTTGAACCCTTGTGCTGTGTTGATAAACCTATAACACTTCTGGTGTTTCTGGGCAAAAATGAAGGCCTATGATCAATCAGTTTCAAAAATAAATACTAAATCTGTTCTAATTTAGAAAAAACAAGTTTAAACAAATCCAATATTTGGTGATAAAATAGCATAACGAGATTTATAAGCTATTATTTTGTTGACCGTGAACACCACAAGTGTGATTGTGCCATTTTGTACAAAATAAAAGCATTTAAAAACAAATTTCCTGGTTAAACATTAAAGCACACTAGTGTGATAAACAGTGCAAATTATTTTCTTATTTTATGTAAAATTGACGAAATAATCCACAAATAACACTTTATTTCACTCAAAAACTGAGATGCGTAAACTCAGATAAATGAGGCCTACGATTGATCAGTTCCATAATGAAATATAAAACCTGTCCTAATGAAAGACAACAAGCTGACAAAAAGATTTAATCTAATATTTGGTGATGATGCAGCATAAGGAGAGATTTAGAAACATTTTTTGTAGGCCGGTCATTTTTGACCGGGAACACCATTACAATGTGGAAAAAACCTTCAAAAAGTATCAACAATTTTTGGGGAAGTTGTTAGACTGTGTGTGAGTAAAGTATTTGGACCAATGCAATAACATTTACTAGCATTTTCAGATTCGGGAAAATCCTCTCCACGTCAAAATCACCCGAACACAACTCAAGGGTTAAGACAATAAAAGTGTTTTTAGGAAATTGCAATGCTGATGCACAGCTGTCAATCACTTAATAGTATTTGTGCATACACATCATAAACTCTGTAATTAAGACATTGAGTTGTGGCTCTCTAGAATCGGGGAAGCATCACTTCACATGAACAACAGTTACTGAGTGACTCATATCAGTCATTCAGCAACATGCCGCCCTTTGAGTATTGGTTTCTTGTTACCACCAGAACATAATGCAATCTGCATATAAAAAAAATACTGGGTTATTTCCACCCATGTTTGGGTCAAATAAGGAAAAACCCAACAAAAAAAAGAGGTTTGCATGGTTTGAAATGGTAAAACAATAAAGAAAGTCCTGCAGCATTTGAGTTAATACTTTATATCTAATGCAACGATATTTTGAAATATGACCCGAGTGAACAAACACACACATGTAACACGTGCACCAGACAGGAAGTGGCCTGTGCTTAAACTACATAAAGCTTCTCGTTTTTTTTAAAAGAGTGTTACATGGTGACATCAGTTTGATAAAGGTCTAAATGTCTTTTTTTTATTGTCAGTCTGTGTGATGATGATGATGATTTATGTCCATCGGTGAGTGTGAATGAATCGAGGGATCTCTGAATGTGATCAGAAACCAGTCAAAGCCCTCGTCACTGCATTATCACGATGCTTGATCAAGGTTATTACTAACTGAAACGTAAAGCTGATTCAGAAACGCTGTTTCCTTTGAGTCATCTTATTAATGTGCTTTATTATTACACAGGTCATTTACATCCATGGACGTGTGAGTCTAAATGAAACACTTTAAACACTGTAAATGTTTTATATGGGTGAGACGAATGAGACCTGTCAAAAATGTTGTATATACCGTACATACCGAAATAAAACGCATGTGTAACAGTATTTTGGATCCTTGCAGCTCTTAAAGTGACAGTAGCCTGATAAACCTGCTGTGTTTTTATGTTAATCAAACAGAGAGAAAAAAAAATCACACTGCTCTTGATCTTTAATGAGGATTAATGTATATTTAATTTATACAGTGAAGACTGTATTTTACATTTGACATTTGATTATTACATTTTTCTACCTGAAAACTACTGTCAGACCAACCCGAAAAACATGAAAATTACGGTTTATTTCACTTGTATCTTTGTTCTATTGTATTTATTTGTGCTATTGCTCTTAATTTCATCATTTGTTCTAATTTGACAGTTTACTTGCCTTTAACAATATTTGAAATTTGTATGAGTTAGGCTAGTAGTTTTTGGTGTCATAACCTTATTTATTAAGGTTATGGGTAAAAAAAAAAAAAAAATATATTTTTTAAAATAGGCCAATAACTAACGGGTCCTATAGAGAAAATCATATATATATATATATATATATATATATATATATATATATATATATATATATATATATATATATAATAGACCACTGCTGTTCAAAGGTCTCAGATCTGTAAGATTTTAATGTTTTGAAAGAAGTCTCTTCTGCTCACCAAGGCTGCATTTATTTGATAAAAAAAATGCAGTAAAATATTATTATACTGCACACACACCAAATATAGTTCATTTAACTTTTTTCTCTAATAAAGTGATGCATTTCAGAGCACAAATACATGTTCACGGAGAAAAATATTATTAGAATTTAAAACAGCTGTTTTCTATGTGAATATATAGTAAAGTGTAATTTATTCCTGTGATCAAAGCTGAATTTTCAGCATCATTACTCCAGTCTTCAGTGTCACATGATCCTTCAGAAATCACTATAATATGATGATTTGATGCTCAAGAAACGTTTCTGATTATTATCAATGTTGAAAACAGTGTGTACATTTTTTTTTAGGATTCTTTGATGAATTTATCAATTTAAAGTTTCAGTTTAACCACAGCATTTATCTGAAATCACTTATTTATCTCGAGCTGTTATTTTCAAGAAATGACTGAAGACGCAACACTTAACACAATAATACTTCAACTTACTATTCTATATATCGATTAAAGAAAACAAACCATGCTATGTGTGCTGTGCTAGACTAACTGGGACTAGTCAAAGCACTTATTAAATATTGTTGGTTTGATTTCTCCTATTGTTTCTCCTCATTTGTAAGTCAATGTGTGCGAATGATTACATGTAAATGAAATAGAAAGCTTTTGTAACATTATAAATGTCTTTACTGTCACTTTTGATCAATTTAATGCATCCTTGCTGAATAAAATTATGAATTGGTTTAATTTCTTTCCAAAATAATTTCTTACTGACCCCAAACTTTTGAATGGTAGCATATGTTTCAAAAGCTTTCTATTTCAGATAAATGCTGTTCTTTTGGACTTTCTATTATCAAAGAATCCTGTAAAAAAATGTACACAACGGTTTTCAACATTGATAATAATAATAAATGTTTTTTGAGTATCAAATCATCACATTATAGTGATTTCTGAAGGATCATGTGACTCTGAAGACTGGAGTAATGATGCTGAAAATTCAGCTTTGATCACAGGAATAAATTACACTTTACTATATATTCACATAGAGAACAGTTATTTTAAATTGTAATAATATTTCACATTTTTACTGTATTATTTATCAAATAAATGTAGCTTTGGTGAGCAGAAGAGACTTATTTAAAAAAAAAAAATCTTACAGATCTAAAACTATTGAATGGTATATGCATATAATATGAAAAATATGTTCTTGATGGGTTTCATGACGTTCACCCATTCAAGCATAATTCAGAAAACAAGCCCTCGATGTGCATGTTTAACTTCACTGATCTCATGAACTGATCTCATGTCAGTTAGTTATGATGGGCTTCATCATCCGTACAAATGAAGAAGAGAAAGTTAAATGTAGTAAAAGAAACTCAAGAGTGAAAGTAGGACTTCTCATTAAAACACTGACAGAAATAACTCTCGAGAGGAACGTCGGACTGAAATAATGTCAAAGAAATCTTTCATTAGGTACTTTTTTACTGCTATTTTTTTAATAGCACGAAGCAGATACTTTTCAAAAGAACTCGAGCACTGAAGGTTCTTTATGGAATTTATGAAGGTTCTTTTATTAGCATTTTTGTTGGGTTTTAAGATCCTGTTTAGATTCAAACGCATTTGGGCGGGAAAGCAGGTGAACTCGTCTTCTCTCCGCAGTTTAGAGCTGTGCTGGTTTTAACCACAGATTCATAACAGCAGCTCACTTTGTAGGCTGAATATGTGCACTTCAAAGTCTTTCAGTTTTGCACCCGCGCTTACACCCTAAAACACCCACTCAGAACCAGTTAACATTCAAAAACCAGTCAGTCAGCACACGACCAAACCCCATCCACAAAGACCGCGAATGACAAATATTATAGAAAAAAAATGCTGGCTGAAGGGTTTTCATAAATGTGCATTTAATTGTCTTAAAACGTGTAATTTAAAAAAGTAACAATCCACCCCTATGACATACATCTTCTTGGTCACGTCTTTATATTCTTATGTTTTAAATAATGATTGCACATAAATTAGTCACAAAGTAGTTTTAGAAAATATTTTTGGATTTTTTTTTTTCTAAGCTAACTGAATTTTTTTCAAGCATGAAAATCCTCATAATGCAAGCAGACACCTAAAAAAACAAAACAAAAAAACAATGCTCAGTTTCTGAGCTTGATTGGTAATCAAATGAGAAAGAATTGAAGCTCAGATCCACATTAGCTTCCTGTTTCAAACTCAACCGTCGAGTCTCGTGCCTCGTCACACTCGGTTTGAGCGGATTGAAACTCACACCTCACTTTATAAAAGCTGAATATTTATACTGATCTCTACAGAGAAATGGCCAGTAGCCTAAAACATTGAATTAGAAAGTATAAAGACTGAACGAGCGTAAAAAAGTTTTAGTGCAATGATCAGCTCAGCTTGAAAATCAGGATTGTTTTGTGATGAACAGAATCTTAAAATAAATCCATCAAGAGAATAAAATGAGAATTCACAATCAGCTCTTGACATTCGAATCACTTCAGACTGAAATAAAACTTATCAGGCCAACATTATTAATTAGAACATGTTACATCATATCCTCTGGAGGGAGGAAACACACACACACACAAAAACAAACATATGTTTAGTTGGTTAATCGCAGCATGATCATCACACTGATCTCTGCGTGTTTCACACACACACACACACACACACACACACACACACACACACACACACACACACACACACACACACACACACACACACACTTCAGTCAGAGTGTGTGAAGCTCACGGGCCGCTTCCTTCAGAAGGACTGTCACTTCTCTATCAGTCTGTTAGAGCGCTGCTATTGGTCGGTTTTTTAGATGTCCATATTTGGAGAAGTGTGCACTACTGAGTGTAGACGATTGATTTAAAATACAGTTCGATAAATGTGAGCAAACAAAACACATCGCCACAATACTAGTGTGCACTACTGGTTTCTTGAGTGGAAAAAAAGTCTTGCATCTTTACACTCTGTGATATATAAAGCCAACATGAAATCAAAGTGGAGATTGTGTGTATATATATATATATATATATATATATATATATATATATATATATATATATGTGTGTGTGTGTGTGTGTGTGTATGTGTGTTTGTGTGTGTGTATGTGTGTGTGTGTGTGTGTGTGTGTGTGTGTGTGTGTGTGTGTGTGTGTGTGTGTGTGTGTGTGTGTGTGTGTGTGTGTGTGTGTGTTAGATGGTGCGTGCAGAATTGTTAGGCACTTTGATTTTCTGATCATATTTTTTTCCAGGCACTTTTTACCTATTCCAAACCACATTAATCTTAACTACTATTCATTTTGTATTTAATAATTTATAAGTGATATATACTTGTTCATGAAGGCTGGAAATGAAAAACACCTTGCACAACTATTAGTCACGATAAAATAAGCCAAAAAAGAGATTTAACTCAAACTGATAAGTCAAAAATAATGAAATGCCCATGAGAAGGATGCAATGCTAGAAGTTGCAGTTAAGGCATGACCATTGGACAGTGAAATGCTCATTGGGTCAGACAAAAACAGGTGGAGAATAAAACACACATTAACTGTAAAAGAGTTAAGATTTCCATTTCCCAGATCTGCAACCCACCTGGAGTCTCCAGAAGAGCAGTGTCAGGATCTCAGAGACTTCGTTTAGGTAAAGAATCCTAAAAAACGACCCCCTCTATATAAGAACCACAAGCTGAAGTGTAGTAAAATACGTGAAGACTGTTTTTTATAGGCTTTATAGACACACAGACTGAGAGTGACTCTTGAAGGACCAGCACCACAAACTCTTGTTCCACTGTTTGAAGAATTCATCTTTTGCGTTTGGGAGTTAATTTTTAGTACCGAGTAATATTAATTAACTATACTTACTATAGAGTTCAGGTAAGATTAGGGTTTGGTTTAGGGTTAGCAACTTCTATTTATGCATAATTTACTGTTATTACTATGGTAAGTACATGTAAGATATGTGACAAGGACACTGCAAAATAAAGTGTTACCCAATTATTTTGCTAATTATATTCTCTGTCAAGTGGTTGTGAAACAAGAAAAAAAGTGTTATATATTTAAAGAACAACTTGCTTTATCGAACACTAATGAACCAACATTCTCTCTCTCTTTCTCTCTCCCTCTCTCACACACACACACACACACACACACACTATTTTAAAACTAGAGGAAGTAACAAACGGTGACGCCATAATTTGCAAAACACTGGTCAGCGGTGGATCTTGAGGGACATTTAAAACAGACAGAGAGAAGGGGAGGGAAGCTGTTGCCAAACCAGATAATGTCTATCAGTCGGGACAGAACAGGCTCGCCGTCAGCCAATCAGCTTTCAGGACAAGAACAGGTCACTTCCTGCTCATTGATGACACATGTTAACCTGTTACATGAGTGACCACAGGTGGAGTTAATCACATTAAACATCAACAACACTATACTGGCTTCTGGAGATCTATTGTGTTTATATTTCAAACCAAGTGTTTGTGCTTCTTTCTTTGCAATAATCGCTTTGTCAATGTGTGTGTGTATGTATGTGTGTGTACATATATATATATATATGTATATATGCGCGCACACACACCAAATATATTTTGAGGCTGCTGTGTTCATTTAACTAATAAAGTGATGCATTGCAGAGCACAAATACATGTTCACGTAGAAAAAAATATTTGATCCATTGATATTGGAACCAACCAGAGTTGACACATTGTTTCATAAGTTTTCTTTGTAATAATTAGCACTAATGAATTAAATAACTATAGTTTTAATATTCATTTCACTTTAATGACTCCTAAAAACATAATAAATATGAACACAAATTGCAGCAGATCTCATTAGACACACGATGCAGCAGAGAGTAAAAAAGTCTGAAACACACCATCTGAGACACACAGAGTAAATGAGTGAAACACACCGACTGACACACAGAGAGTAAAAGAGTCTGAAACACACCGTCTGACACACACAGAAAGTAAAAGAGTCTGAAACACACCGTCTGACACACACAGAAAGTAAAAGAGTCTGAAACACACCGTCTGAGACACACACACAGAGTAAAAGTCTGAAACACACCGTCTGAGACACACACAGAGTAAGAGTGAAACACACCGTCTGAGACACACACAGAGTAAGAGTGAAACACACCGTCTGAGACACGCACAGAGTAAAAGAGTGAAACACACCGTCTGAGACACACACACAGAGAGTAAAAGAGTCTGAAACACACCATCTGACACAGAAAGTAAAAGAGTCTGAAACACACCGTCTGACACACACAGAAAGTAAAAGAGTCTGAAACACACCGTCTGACACACACAGAAAGTAAAAGAGTCTGAAACACACCGTCTGACACACACAGAGTAAAAGAGTCTGAAACACACCGTCTGAGACACACACACAGAGTAAGAGTGAAACACACCGTCTGAGACACACACAGAGTAAAAGAGTGAAACACATCGTCTGAAACACACAGAGTAAAAGAGTGAAACACACTGTCTGACACACACAGAGAGTAAAAGAGTCTGAAACACCGTCTGAGACACACAGAGAGTAGAAGAGTCTGACACACACCGTCTGAGACACACAGAGAGTAAAAGAGTCTGAAACACACCGTCTGACACACAGAGTAAAAGAGTCTGAAACACACCGTCTGAGACACACACACACAGAGTAAAAGAGTCTGAAACACACCGTCTGTGAGACACACGCAGAGTAAAAGAGTCTGAAACACACCGTCTGTGAGACACACGCAGAGTAAAAGAGTCTGAAACACACCGTCTGAGACACACAGAGTAAGAGTCTGAAACACACCGTCTGTGTGACATACACAGAGTAAAAGAGTCTGAAACACACCGTCTGACACACAGAGAGTAAAAGAGTCTGACACACACCGTCTGAGACACACACAGAGAGAGTAAAAGAGTCTGAAACACACCGTCTGAGACACACACACAGAGAGTAAAAGAGTCTGAAACACACCGTCTGAGACACACACAGAGAGAGTAAAAGAGTCTGAAACACACCGTCTGAGACACACACACAGAGAGTAAAAGAGTCTGAAACACACCGTCTGAGACACACACACAGAGAGTAAAAGAGTCTGAAACACACCGTCTGAGACACACACAGAGTAAAAGAGTCTGAAACACACCGTCTGTGACACACACGCAGAGTAAAAGAGTCTGAAACACACCGTCTGACACACACACACAGAGAGTAAAAGAGTCTGAAACACACCGTCTGAGACACACACAGAGAGTAAAAGAGTCTGAAACACACCGTCTGAGACACACACACAGAGTAAAAGAGTCTGACACACACCGTCTGGGACACACAGAGTAAAAGAGTCTGACACACACCATCTGAGACACACACAGGGTAAAAGAGTCTGAAACACACCGTCTGAGACACACACAGAGTAAAAGAGTCTGAAACACACCGTCTGTGAGACACACGCAGAGTAAAAGAGTCTGAAACACACCGTCTGAGACACACAGAGAGTAAAAGTCTGAAACACACCGTCTGACACACACACAGAGAGTAGAAGAGTCTGACACACACCGTCTGAGACACACACACAGAGAGTAAAAGACTGAAACACACCGTCTGACACACACACAGAGAGTAGAAGAGTCTGACACACACCGTCTGAGACACACACAGAGTAAAAGAGTCTGAAACACACCGTCTGACACACACAGAGAGTAAAAGTCTGAAACACACCGTCTGAGACACACACACAGAGTAAAAGAGTCTGAAACACACCGTCTGACACACACACAGAGTAAAAGAGTCTGAAACACACCGTCTGAGACACACGCAGAGTGAAAGAGTCTGAAACACACCGTCTGAGACACACAGAGAGTAAAAATCTGAAACACACCGTCTGAAACACAGAGTAAAAGAGTCTAAAACACACCGTCTGACACACACAGAGAGTAAAAGAGTCTGAAACACACCGTCTGACACACAAACAGAGTAAAAGAGTCTGAAACACACCGTCTAAGACACACAGAGTAAAAGAGTCTGAAACACCGTCTGACACACACAGAGAGTAGAAGAGTCTGACACACACCGTCTGAGACACACACAGAGTAAAAGAGTCTGAAACACACTGTCTGACACACACACAGAGTAAAAGAGTCTGACACACACCGTCTGACACACACAGAGAGTAGAAGAGTCTGACACACACCGTCTGAGACACACACAGAGTAAAAGAGTCTGAAACACACTGTCTGACACACACACAGAGTAAAAGAGTCTGACACACACCGTCTGAGACACACAGAGAGTAGAAGAGTCTGACACACACCGTCTGAGACACACACCGTCTGACACACAAAGAGTAAAAGAGTCTGAAACACACCGTCTGACACACACACAGAGTAAAAGAGTCTGAAACACACCGTCTGAGACACAGAGAGTAAAAGAGTCTGAAACACCGTCTGACACACACAGAGTAAAAGTCTGAAACACACCGTCTGACACACACACAGAGAGTAGAAGAGTCTGACACACACCGTCTGAGACACACACAGAGTAAAAGAGTCTGAAACACACCGTCTGACACACACAGAGAGTAAAAGAGTCTGAAACACACCGTCTGAGACACACAGAGAGTAGAAGAGTCTGACACACACCGTCTGAGACACACACACAGAGAGTAAAAGAGTCTGAAACACACCGTCTGAGACACACACAGAGTAAAAGAGTCTGACACACACCGTCTGGGACACACAGAGTAAAAGAGTCTGACACACACCATCTGAGACACACACAGGGTAAAAGAGTCTGAAACACACCGTCTGAGACACACACAGAGTAAAAGAGTCTGAAACACACCGTCTGTGAGACACACGCAGAGTAAAAGAGTCTGAAACACACCGTCTGAGACACACAGAGAGTAAAAGTCTGAAACACACCGTCTGACACACACACAGAGAGTAGAAGAGTCTGACACACACCGTCTGAGACACACACACAGAGAGTAAAAGAGTCTGAAACACACCGTCTGAGACACACACACAGAGTAAAAGAGTCTGAAACACACCGTCTGACACACACAGAGAGTAGAAGAGTCTGACACACACAGTCTGAGACACACAGAGAGTAAAAGAGTCTGAAACACACCATCTGACACACACAGAGAGTAGAAGAGTCTGACACACACCGTCTGAGACACACACAGAGTAAAAGAGTCTGAAACACACCGTCTGACACACACAGAGAGTAAAAGTCTGAAACACACCGTCTGAGACACACACACACAGAGTAAAAGAGTCTGAAACACACCGTCTGACACACACACACAGAGTAAAAGAGTCTGAAACACACCGTCTGACACACACACAGAGTAAGAGTCTGAAACACACCGTCTGAGACACACGCAGAGTGAAAGAGTCTGAAACACACCGTCTGAGACACACAGAGAGTAAAAATCTGAAACACACCGTCTGACACAGAGTAAAAGAGTCTAAAACACACCGTCTGACACACACAGAGAGTAAAAGTCTGAAACACACCGTCTGAGACACACGCAGAGCAAAAGAGTCTGAAACACACCGTCTGTGAGACAGAGTAAAAGAGTCTGAAACACACCGTCTGACACACACACAGAGTAAAAGGGTCTGAAACACACCGTCTGAGACACACAGAGTAAAAGAGTCTGAAACACCGTCTGACACACACAGAGAGTAAAAGTCTGAAACACACCGTCTGACACACACACACAGAGAGTAGAAGAGTCTGACACACACCGTCTGAGACACACACAGAGTAAAAGAGTCTGAAACACACTGTCTGACACACACAGAGAGTAGAAGAGTCTGACACACACCGTCTGAGACACACAGAGAGTAGAAGAATCTGACACACACCGCCTGAGACACACACCGTCTGACACACAGAGAGTAAAAGAGTCTGAAACACACCGTCTGACACACACACAGAGTAAAAGAGTCTGAAACACACCGTCTGAGACACAGAGAGTAAAAGAGTCTGAAACACCGTCTGACACACACAGAGTAAAAGTCTGAAACACACCGTCTGACACACACACAGAGAGTAGAAGAGTCTGACACACACCGTCTGAGACACACACAGAGTAAAAGAGTCTGAAACACACCGTCTGACACACACAGAGAGTAGAAGAGTCTGACACACACCGTCTGAGACACACACAGAGTAAAAGAGTCTGACACACACCGTCTGAGACACACACAGAGTAAAAGAGTCTGAAACACACCGTCTGAGACACACAGAGTAAGAGTCTGAAACACACCGTCTGTGTGACACACACAGAGTAAAAGAGTCTGAAACACACCGTCTGACACACAGAGAGTAAAAGAGTCTGACACACACCGTCTGAGACACACACACAGAGAGTAAAAGAGTCTGACACACACCGTCTGAGACACACACACACACACACAGAGTAAAAGAGTCTGAAACACACCGTCTGTGAGACACACACACGCAGAGTAAAAGAGTCTGAAACACACCGTCTGACACACAGAGAGTAGAAGCGTCTGAAACACACCGTCTGAGACACACACACACAGAGTAAAAGAGTCTGAAACACACCGTCTGTGAGACACACGCAGAGTAAAAGAGTCTGAAACACACCGTCTGACACACAGAGAGTAAAAGAGTCTGACACACACCGTCTGAGACACACAAACAGAGAGTAAAAGAGTCTGAAACACACCGTCTGACACACAGAGAGTAAAAGAGTCTGAAACACACCGTCTGACACACAGAGAGTAAAAGAGTCTGAAACACACCATCTGAGACACACACACAGAGAGTAGAAGAGTCTGAAACACACCGTCTGAGACACACACACAGAGAGTAGAAGAGTCTGAAACACACCGTCTGAGACACACACAGAGTAAAAGAGTCTGACACACACCGTCTGAGACACACACAGAGTAAAAGAGTCTGACACACACCATCTGAGACACACACAGGGTAAAAGAGTCTGAAACACACCGTCTGAGACACACACAGAGTAAAAGAGTCTGAAACACACCGTCTGACACACACATAGAGTAAAAGAGTCTGAAACACACCGTCTGAGACACACAGAGAGTAAAAGTCTGAAACACACCGTCTGACACACACACAGAGAGTAGAAGAGTCTGACACACACCGTCTGAGACACACACAGAGTAAAAGTGTCTGAAACACACCGTCTGACACACACCGTCTGAGACACACAGAGAGTAGAAGAGTCTGACACACACCGTCTGAGACACACACAGAGTAAAAGAGTCTGAAACACACCGTCTGACACACACAGAGTAAAAGTCTGAAACACACCGTCTGAGACACACGCAGAGTAAAAGAGTCTGAAACACACCGTCTGACACACACACAGAGTAAAAGAGACTGAAACACACCGTCTGAGACACACGCAGAGTAAAAGAGTCTGAAACACACCGTCTGAGACACACAGAGAGTAAAAGTCTGAAACACACCGTCTGACACACACACAGAGAGTAGAAGAGTCTGACACACACCGTCTGAGACACACAGAGAGTAAAAGTCTGAAACACACCGTCTGACACACACACAGAGTAAAAGAGTCTGACACACACCGTCTGACACACACACAGAGTAAAAGAGACTGAAACACACCGTCTGACACACACAGAGTAAAAGAGTCTGTAACACACCGTCTGACACACACAGAGTAAAAGATTCTGAAACACACCGTCTGAGACACACGCAGAGTAAAAGAGACTGAAACACACCGTCTGACACACACACAGAGTAAAAGAGACTGAAACACACCGTCTGACACACACACAGAGTAAAAGAGTCTGAAACACACCGTCTGAGACACACAGAGAGTAAAAGTCTGAAACACACCGTCTGACACACAGAGTAAAAGAGTCTGAAACACACCGTCTGACACACACGCAGAGTAAAAGAGTCTGAAACACACCGTCTGACACACACAGAGAGTAAAAGTCTGAAACACACCGTCTGAGACACACGGAGTAAAAGAGTCTGACACACACCGTCTGAGACACACACAGAGAGTAAAAGAGTCTGAAACACACCGTCTGACACACACAGAGTAAAAGAGTCTGAAACACACCGTCTGAGACACTCACAGAGTAAAAGAGTCTGAAACACACCGTCTGATACACACAGAGTAAAAGAGTCTGAAACACACCGTCTGAGACACACACAGAGTAAAAGAGTCTGAAACACACCGTGTGAGACACACAGAGTAAAAGAGTCTGAAACACACCGTCTGACACACACAGAGTAAAAGAGTCTGAAACACACCGTCTGACACACACAGAGTAAAAGAGTCTGAAACACACCGTCTGAGACACACACGCAGAGTAAAAGAGTCTGAAACACACCGTCTGACACACAGAGCGTAAAAGAGTCTGACACACACACCGTCTGAGACACACACACACAGAGAGTAAAAGAGTCTGAAACACACCGTCTGAGACACACAGAGAGTAAAAGAGTCTGACACACACCGTCTGAGACACACACAGAGAGTAAAAGAGTCTGAAACACACCGTCTGAGACACACAGAGAGTAAAAGAGTCTGACACACACCGTCTGAGACACACACCGTCTGAGACACACACACAGAGTAAAAGAGTCTGAAACACACCGTCTGAGACACACACAGAGTAAAAGAGTCTGACACACACCATCTGAGACACACACAGAGTAAAAGAGTCTGAAACACACCGTCTGAGACACACACACAGAGTAAAAGAGTCTGAAACACACCGTCTGAGACACACACAGAGTAAAAGAGTCTGACACACACCATCTGTGAGACACACAGAGTAAAAGAGTCTGAAACACACCGTCTGAGACACACACAGAGTAAAAGAGTCTGAAACACACCGTCTGTGACACACAGAGAGTAAAAGAGTCTGAAACACCGTCTGACACACACCGTCTGAGACACACACACAGAGAGTAGAAGAGTCTGACACACACCGTCTGAGACACACCGTGTGAGACACACACAGAGTAAAAGAGTCTGACACACACCATCTGAGACACACACAGAGTAAAAGAGTCTGAAACACACCGTCTGAGACACACACAGAGTAAAAGAGTCTGAAACACACCGTCTGTGAGACACACACAGAGTAAAAGAGTCTGAAACACACAGTCTGACACACACAGAGTAAAAGAGTCTGAAACACACAGTCTGACACACACAGAGTAAAAGAGTCTGAAACACACCGTCTGACACACAGAGTAAAAGAGTCTGAAACACCGTCTGACACACACAGAGAGTAAAAGTCTGAAACACACCGTCTGACACACACAGAGAGTAAAAGAGTCTGAAACACCGTCTGACACACACAGAGAGTAAAAGTCTGAAACACACCGTCTGACACACACAGAGAGTAAAAGAGTCTGAAACACACCGTCTGACACACACAGAGAGTAAAAGAGTCTGAAACACACCGTCTGACACACACAGAGAGTAAAAGTCTGAAACACACCGTCTGACACACACAGAGTAAAAGAGTCTGAAACACACCGTCTGACACACACAGAGTAAAAGAGTCTGAAACACCGTCTGACACACACAGAGTAAAAGTCTGAAACACACCGTCTGACACACACAGAGAGTAAAAGAGTCTGAAACACCGTCTGACACACACAGAGAGTAAAAGTCTGAAACACACCGTCTGACACACACAGAGTAAAAGAGTCTGAAACACACCGTCTGACACACACAGAGTAAAAGAGTCTGAAACACCGTCTGACACACACAGAGAGTAAAAGTCTGAAACACACAGTCTGACACACACAGAGTAAAAGAGTCTGAAACACACAGTCTGACACACACAGAGTAAAAGAGTCTGAAACACACCGTCTGAGACACACACAGAGTAAAAGAGTCTGAAACACACCGTCTGACACACACAGAGTAAAAGAGTCTGAAACACACCGTCTGACACACACAGAGAGTAAAAGTCTGAAACACACCGTCTGACACACACAGAGAGTAGAAGAGTCTGACACACACCGTCTGAGACACACAGAGTAAAAGAGTCTGAAACACACAGTCTGACACACACAGAGTAAAAGAGTCTGAAACACACAGTCTGACACACACAGAGTAAAAGAGTCTGAAACACACCGTCTGAGACACACACAGAGTAAAAGAGTCTGAAACACACCGTCTGAGACACACACAGAGTAAAAGAGTCTGAAACACACCGTCTGACACACACAGAGAGTAAAAGTCTGAAACACACCGTCTGACACACACACAGAGAGTAGAAGAGTCTGACACACATCGTCTGAGACACACACAGAGTAAAAGAGTCTGAAACACACAGTCTGACACACACAGAGTAAAAGAGTCTGAAACACACCGTCTGAGACACACAGAGTAAAAGTCTGAAACACACCGTCTGAGACACACAGAGAGTAAAAGTCTGACACACATCGTCTGAGACACACACAGAGTAAAAGAGTCTGAAACACACAGTCTGACACACAAAGAGTAAAAGAGTCTGAAACACACCGTCTGAGACACACACAGAGTAAAAGTCTGAAACACACCGTCTGAGACACACACAGAGTAAAAGAGTCTGAAACACACAGTCTGACACACACAGAGTAAAAGAGTCTGAAACACACCGTCTGACACACACAGAGTAAAAGAGTCTGAAACACATCGTCTGAGACACAGAGAGTAAAAGAGTCTGACACACACCCTCTGAGACACACACAGAGAGAGTAAAAGAGTCTGAAACACACCGTCTGAGACACACACACACACACAGAGTAAAAGAGTCTGAAACACACCGTCTGAGACACACACAGAGTAAAAGAGTCTGAAACACACCGTCTGAGACACACACAGAGTAAAAGAGTCTGAAACACACCGTCTGAGACACACACAGAGTAAAAGAGTCTGAAACACACCGTCTGAGACACACACAGAGTAAAAGAGTCTGAAACACACCGTCTGAGACACACACAGAGTAAAAGAGTCTGAAACACACCGTCTTGAGACACACAGAGAGTAGAAGAGTCTGAAACACACCGTCTGAGACACACACAGAGAGTAGTCTGAAACACACAGAGAGTAAAAGAGTCTGAAACACACCGTCTGAGACACACAGAGAGTAAGAGTCTGAAACACACCGCCTGACACACACACAGAGAGTAGAAAGTCTGACACACACCGTCTGAGACACACAGAGTAAAAGAGTCTGAAACACACCGTCTGAGACACACACAGAGAGTAGAAGAGTCTGAAACACACCGTCTGACACACACAGAGAGTAAAAGAGTCTGACACACACCGTCTGAGACACACACACACACAGAGTAAAAGAGTCTGAAACACACCGTCTGAGACACACACACAGAGTAAAAGAGTCTGACACACACCGTCTGAGACACACAGAGAGTAGAAGAGTCTGACACACACCGTCTGAGACACACACACACACACAGAGTAAAAGAGTCTGAAACACACCGTCTGAGACACACACCGTCTGAGACACACACACAGAGAGAGTAAAAGAGTCTGACACACACCGTCTGAGACACACAGAGAGTAGAAGAGTCTGAAACACACCGTCTGACACACACAGAGTAAAAGAGTCTGACACACACCGTCTGAGACACACACACACACAGAGTAAAAGAGTCTGAAACACACCGTCTGAGACACACACACACACAGAGTAAAAGAGTCTGACATACACCGTCTGAGACACACACACACACACAGAGTAAAAGAGTCTGACACACACCGTCTGAGACACACACACACACAGAGTAAAAGAGTCTGAAACACACCGTCTGAGACACACACACACACAGAGTAAAAGAGTCTGACACACACCGTCTGAGACACACACACACACAGAGTAAAAGAGTCTGAAACACACCGTCTGAGACACACACACACACAGAGTAAAAGAGTCTGAAACACACCGTCTGAGACACACACACACACAGAGTAAAAGAGTCTGACATACACCGTCTGAGACACACACACAGAGAGTAAAAGAGTCTGAAACACACCGTCTGAGACACACACAGAGTAAAAGAGTCTGAAACACACCGTCTGACACACACAGAGTAAAAGAGTCTGAAACACACCGTCTGAGACACACACGCAGAGTAAAAGAGTCTGAAACACACCGTCTGACACACAGAGCGTAAAAGAGTCTGACACACACACCGTCTGAGACACACACACACAGAGAGTAAAAGAGTCTGAAACACACCGTCTGAGACACACAGAGAGTAAAAGAGTCTGACACACACCGTCTGAGAGACACACACAGAGTAAAAGAGTCTGAAACACACCGTCTGAGACACACACACAGAGTAAAAGAGTCTGAAACACACCGTCTGAGACACACACAGAGTAAAAGAGTCTGACACACACCATCTGAGACACACACAGAGTAAAAGAGTCTGAAACACACCGTCTGAGACACACACAGAGTAAAAGAGTCTGAAACACACCGTCTGTGACACACAGAGAGTAAAAGAGTCTGAAACACCGTCTGACACACACCGTCTGAGACACACACACAGAGAGTAGAAGAGTCTGACACACACCGTCTGAGACACACCGTGTGAGACACACACAGAGTAAAAGAGTCTGACACACACCATCTGAGACACACACAGAGTAAAAGAGTCTGAAACACACCGTCTGAGACACACACAGAGTAAAAGAGTCTGAAACACACCGTCTGTGAGACACACACAGAGTAAAAGAGTCTGAAACACACAGTCTGACACACACAGAGTAAAAGAGTCTGAAACACACAGTCTGACACACACAGAGTAAAAGAGTCTGAAACACACCGTCTGACACACAGAGTAAAAGAGTCTGAAACACCGTCTGACACACACAGAGAGTAAAAGTCTGAAACACACCGTCTGACACACAGAGAGTAAAAGAGTCTGAAACACCGTCTGACACACACAGAGAGTAAAAGTCTGAAACACACCGTCTGACACACACAGAGAGTAAAAGAGTCTGAAACACACCGTCTGACACACACAGAGAGTAAAAGAGTCTGAAACACACCGTCTGACACACACAGAGAGTAAAAGTCTGAAACACACCGTCTGACACACACAGAGTAAAAGAGTCTGAAACACACCGTCTGACACACACAGAGTAAAAGAGTCTGAAACACCGTCTGACACACACAGAGAGTAAAAGTCTGAAACACACCGTCTGACACACACAGAGAGTAAAAGAGTCTGAAACACCGTCTGACACACACAGAGAGTAAAAGTCTGAAACACACCGTCTGACACACACAGAGTAAAAGAGTCTGAAACACACCGTCTGACACACACAGAGTAAAAGAGTCTGAAACACCGTCTGACACACACAGAGAGTAAAAGTCTGAAACACACAGTCTGACACACACAGAGTAAAAGAGTCTGAAACACACAGTCTGACACACACAGAGTAAAAGAGTCTGAAACACACCGTCTGAGACACACACAGAGTAAAAGAGTCTGAAACACACCGTCTGACACACACAGAGTAAAAGAGTCTGAAACACACCGTCTGACACACACAGAGAGTAAAAGTCTGAAACACACCGTCTGACACACACAGAGAGTAGAAGAGTCTGACACACACCGTCTGAGACACACAGAGTAAAAGAGTCTGAAACACACAGTCTGACACACACAGAGTAAAAGAGTCTGAAACACACAGTCTGACACACACAGAGTAAAAGAGTCTGAAACACACCGTCTGAGACACACACAGAGTAAAAGAGTCTGAAACACACCGTCTGAGACACACACAGAGTAAAAGAGTCTGAAACACACCGTCTGACACACACAGAGAGTAAAAGTCTGAAACACACCGTCTGACACACACACAGAGAGTAAAAGTCTGAAACACACCGTCTGACACACACACAGAGAGTAGAAGAGTCTGACACACATCGTCTGAGACACACACAGAGTAAAAGAGTCTGAAACACACAGTCTGACACACACAGAGTAAAAGAGTCTGAAACACACCGTCTGAGACACACAGAGTAAAAGTCTGAAACACACCGTCTGAGACACACAGAGAGTAAAAGTCTGACACACATCGTCTGAGACACACACAGAGTAAAAGAGTCTGAAACACACAGTCTGACACACACAGAGTAAAAGAGTCTGAAACACACCGTCTGAGACACACACAGAGTAAAAGTCTGAAACACACCGTCTGAGACACACACAGAGTAAAAGAGTCTGAAACACACAGTCTGACACACACAGAGTAAAAGAGTCTGAAACACACCGTCTGACACACACAGAGTAAAAGAGTCTGAAACACATCTTCTGAGACACAGAGAGTAAAAGAGTCTGACACACACCCTCTGAGACACACACAGAGAGAGTAAAAGAGTCTGAAACACACCGTCTGAGACACACACACACACACAGAGTAAAAGAGTCTGAAACACACCGTCTGAGACACACACAGAGTAAAAGAGTCTGAAACACACCGTCTGAGACACACACAGAGTAAAAGAGTCTGAAACACACCGTCTGAGACACACACAGAGTAAAAGAGTCTGAAACACACCGTCTTGAGACACACAGAGAGTAGAAGAGTCTGAAACACACCGTCTGAGACACACACAGAGAGTAGAGTCTGAAACACACAGAGAGTAAAAGAGTCTGAAACACACCGTCTGAGACACACAGAGAGTAAGAGTCTGAAACACACCGCCTGACACACACACAGAGAGTAGAAAGTCTGACACACACCGTCTGAGACACACAGAGTAAAAGAGTCTGAAACACACCGTCTGAGACACACACAGAGAGTAGAAGAGTCTGAAACACACCGTCTGAGACACACAGAGTAAAAGAGTCTGAAACACACCGTCTGAGACACACACAGAGAGTAGAAAGTCTGACACACACCGTCTGACACACACAGAGAGTAAAAGAGTCTGACACACACCGTCTGAGACACACACACACACAGAGTAAAAGAGTCTGAAACACACCGTCTGAGACACACACACAGAGTAAAAGAGTCTGACACACACCGTCTGAGACACACAGAGAGTAGAAGAGTCTGACACACACCGTCTGAGACACACACACACACACAGAGTAAAAGAGTCTGAAACACACCGTCTGAGACACACACCGTCTGAGACACACACACAGAGAGAGTAAAAGAGTCTGACACACACCGTCTGAGACACACAGAGAGTAGAAGAGTCTGAAACACACCGTCTGACACACACAGAGTAAAAGAGTCTGACACACACCGTCTGAGACACACACACACACAGAGTAAAAGAGTCTGAAACACACCGTCTGAGACACACACACACACAGAGTAAAAGAGTCTGACATACACCGTCTGAGACACACACACACACACACAGAGTAAAAGAGTCTGACACACACCGTCTGAGACACACACACACACAGAGTAAAAGAGTCTGAAACACACCGTCTGAGACACACACACACACAGAGTAAAAGAGTCTGAAACACACCGTCTGAGACACACACACAGAGAGTAAAAGAGTCTGAAACACACCGTCTGAGACACACACACACACAGAGTAAAAGAGTCTGACATACACCGTCTGAGACACACACACAGAGAGTAAAAGAGTCTGAAACACACCGTCTGAGACACACACAGAGTAAAAGAGTCTGAAACACACCGTCTGAGACACAGAGCGCATGAGACAGAGCCTCCAGAGAAACTCACACTCGGTTCATGCGCATTTTCCTCCTCCTCGTCTTTGTTTGTTATGGAGAAAAGAGAAAAATATTTTCTTCTCACACTATCTTTACTGAATCTACTCCGCAAAATACAGAAAACATGTTGAGGATTCTCTGAATGTGGCGGGCAAACATGAACACTTAACTTTATGCAGATTTTAGTTTGCATATAAACCTTTTTACATTTGATATTACTAATCTCAACTCACATTTTGTGTTTTGTTTTTTGCATGGTCTTTTTTTTTCAGAGTTTGGACTAAAAACTAAAACGTGGATAAACTAATTTCTGGTTACAAAAGTGTTAATTAGAGATGTTTGCCAAGTCAATCATCAGCACTGATCATCCTGAGTGTTAGTTGATTGAGTAATCATGTGATCACATGCAACATTTTCTCCCATAATACAGGAGGAAAAATCTCACAGATTTGGTCCCAAACGACGCTCTATACACTCAAAATAGTGTAATTTTATAAGGATATTTGAGTTGCTCCTCCCCCTCCTCTACATACTCAAGTCTGTGACAGTCGAGTGCATGTCTAACATTTCACACTTGTTTTTTCATTTAATTAAGTGCATCATGTGGGTATTTAAAGAGCACTATTTCTTTTTGAACGTACGACTCGCACGATGCACTCTAAGCAAAAACTTAGCAAACACCAACAATACATTCATTATGAAGCACTCGGAAACTTGTCATCACAGAAAATGGCATCTAATTATCACTTCTTTTTATTGTAACGCCCAGGCTTGTTTGTAGAAACCTCAAACTAGTCAAGGAAAGACAATTCACATTCATTTCTATAGTGCTCTATACGACACAGATCATTTCAAAGCAGCTTAAAAACAGCAGTATTGCAAAGTTCTTGCATTATGAAATGAATGCAGTGTTGTTATTCAACTCAGTTTGGTTCAATTCAGTTCAATGTTACGAAGCAAACTCAGTTAAAACAGCTTTACAGAAAACAAAAAGCATGTGGTCTGTATTCTAATGTCTCTAATATTCAGAAAAACATACAAAAATGGTTTATATAAATGTATTAAAACACACTTAGGCCTTTAATTGACTTACAATTATTTTACTTTTTACTTGAAAATATCTCAATATCTTTAACATGTAACAAAATGTCTCAAGTTTAAAATAGTATTATTTTTGATGCAAAACATTCTCAATGCTTTTTTCCTTTTTGCAGGACAAAGGCACTGAAACGGGTACATGTGTCATAGTGAAACCAAACAAGACGAGAGTCAACTTCAGATCACATCTCTCTCACCACACCTTTTTCCACTCGGCTTTTTATAATTGTTCAAAAACCATGCGGCTCTGACCTCAAGCACACACACACACACACACACACACACACACTTAAAAAATCCCCTGGCTCAGCTCTCACACACATCGTCTCGTCAGGTTGTCATGGTTGCAAACAGACTTTGAAAGGCTGGTCTGATAAAGAGAGCTGGGGAATTGAAACCCGGGCCGGTGTTCCCTGTATGAAAATAAACGCTCAGGCCTTCAAACCGAAGCCGCTCTAAATGAGAAGGAAGCTTCTGTTGTCCTTGTTCAGATATAAAGAAGAAAGAGAAGAACGCTGTGGTTTCATGCCACTTTAAACCTCGTGTGTGCATGTCAATAACCGCTAAAGAGACAGAACAGACCCTCTTAAAACCACCACGCTCCAGAGATCTGGGTTAAAAATCACATATTCACACACATTAATCATTACTTTCTCATTAATCGACTGATCTTGAGCAGAAACGTTGAACTAAACCACAGTTGGAAGACGTTCCTTGCATCATGCAATCCAAAAATGCTTTAAAAAAATGAAATAATATTCTTTAAGCACTAGCATTTGTTCTGTCAGTATGTTTGCATATCTTTTGCAGGTGTTGCACACAGGAAATAACACACACACACACACACACACACACACACACACACACGCGAGTTGCTCTACGGCTCCTTCCTGTGCCTGAACAGATCATATCTTCACTTTTAGGCATCATCTACTTCATTTTAGACATGAATTCAGTGAACTGTGCATTTCTTGGTCTGGATTCTGCTCAGTTTGATAAAGTCCTGGTTTCTCCCAGCGGCTGATCATTCACTTCCCTCTGATGGGGATTTAAGAGACACATTTTGGCATTTCCTCTCGTGTTGCAACTGTTAAGCAACAAACCGAAAGAGCTCAGGAGAACAGAAAGCAAGATAAGGCTGAGAAACTCTTATCTATGACATGTGTGTGTTCATTTAAACCTTCTTAAACATTTGACCCCCCCCCCCCCTAATTATAAAAATAGTCTGCATCCTTTTTCAATAGAGAAAAAAATTGCATATTGGTGCAACAAAACAAGTTTTTATTATTCGCACTATTTAATCGTACTAATTGGCATTAACCTGAACTGAGACCTCTAAATGAGTTTTTCTCTCTGAAAGTGCACCTGTTAAATGAAGACGTCACAAACGCGGCGTGTCTTCAGACGTGAGTATGTGTGAGCGGTGGGCAGAAGCAGCGAATGACAGAAGAGCATGAGGATCTGACTGTTATGCCTCTTCCGGTGTGGTTGAGGAACACGTAGGTGGCAGCGAGGTTAAATACCAGCACTTCTCCTCTTTTAGGCCCATTTCTACTTGGGCTGGAGAGGAAGAGGCTAAAAGACCCCGGAAACAGCACTGGAGAAGAACTGGGTACATATATCACTACTGGGCTTGATCCACTGGTACGGATGTAACCCAGCCAGATGGGTAACGTATGCCTATGGTTATACTAGGAAGATTTTATTTATTTTTTTAACATTTTTTTATTACTGTATCACATGATGCGTAACTTTATGTGTTAATCTTCTGCATTAATATTTTCACATTTTTCACTTTAACTTTGGGTCATGTTGGATTATCCATTGACGCATGTACGAAATCTGTTCGATAAAAGTCTAATTGTTTTTAAGAATTGTTTCTGTTAAGCTAAAATGATAAAAGTCCACAATTTTTGGAATGCAACAAATAGTGTTGTATTTTAATATTGATTATCAACTAATCACGTCAAAAACATTTTTTTTTAATTCTGTTTCTGTTCATCTAAAATGTTAAAAGCCAACAATGTGCATTTTTTTCTATCATTGAAGTTACTTTTTTTAATACACACGAGCATTTTAAATATGTATCTGTAAGAAAAGGCCTTCGTTTGAAGGAAGAGCTTACTCATGTCGATCAAAATGGCTGCCATGTGTAAAGGGAAGATGTTGGTTTTGTGACGCATTGTGCATTTCTAACTTTTTTTATTTCAATCCACCCGTTTTCAAAAGTTGATGTAATTGATTAACTTTAATGCAATTCAACAAAATGTTTGTTGCAGTATATTTGTTTTAAGTCTGAACATTGTGCACCAAATAATTTGGTTGAATGAATTGTGAAAACTGTTTGATTTTTGCCGGTCGTTTGTTCAAATAGCAGTTTAAAGCCTGTGTAAAGTTTGGGTGGGGTTCACATGTTGTGCACAAGTGGAAATGTGTGTGTGTGTGTGTGTGTGAAGGAGGAGCTTGAGATCTCAAGCGTTTATCAGGAGCTCCAGAAGAGACGTGGACACCTGGACACTGGGATGTACAGTGCAGTCATCCATAAAGTAGAAAGCACTACTAAACCCCTCGCCACAGTGTAGTGTTTCCTACTTTATGGATGAGTGTACTGTTGGCTGCTGGGAAACTTCACGGCGCTCCACGCAGAACGACGGGAAAGAGAAAGGAAGTCGCTGTGTTTCGTAAAGCTGCATACGTCTCATAGTGTCAAAACACGTCCACGTGAGACGGTCGTGCGCTTACAGAAACTAGAGCCAGCTTTCTCTGCTAAATCATCCAAAACATGTATCTTCTGAAACGCAATGTGATTTTTAAACTTCAAATAAAACAAAGAAATAAAACGGTTTTGTCTCTGAGTCCATCATTTACAACACAAACTCATTTTATGTGAAAATATACTTTATTTCTGTAAAAAGTCCATATTGCAACAAGTCATTCAAGTAAATCACTACGACGTCCCTCACAAAGCATGATGCCCGTGTGACTATCCAAAAACATTGTTTCGGCATGCACAAAAAACACTTTACCAAAAAGAAGCATTATTTACAGGTAAGTTTCCACACAAAAAAAGCGCATTAGAAAAATGTACAAAAAACATCCAGCTTCTGTTACAGACACAAGAATAGAGTCTCTTTCTGAATGTATGAAAATATCATACCTCAAATCACACAAATACACTGACCTCAACACCGCACAGCAAAAAAAAAATAAAGATTTTCTTTCTGTCTTGTGTTCCAGTGCAAATAAACATTTTTAAATCAAGATGCATTTACTTGAGAAGAAAAAAATGACTTGAAACAAGAACAAATATCTGCCAAAGGGGTCAGAAAAATAATCTCGTTTTCCCTTTAAATTAAGTTGATTTTTCTGCCCTTATTGGTCAGTTAATTTTCACTTAACTTAATATCTTCAGTCATTCTGCTTCTCGAGTAATTGCATCATGATTTGAGAATGTTTGGATATTCATACTGGACAAAACACTGAGGAAGAACATCATTTTTACAAAACACACAAACGCAAGGTACGTGCAACTACTACGACACATAAATAGAATAAATAAGGCCGAGTATAGATGGAAAACCATCATGCATGCAGTCATTACAAACACAGCTGTAGTAAACTTGAAGTTAAGACTAAGCAAGGTCTTATAAGGCTAGTTTTATTATGGCCTAGGATATGCCTACTTGCAGTAGCAATGATTACGGTCAGATCCTCGTGGGAATCACAGCATGCGTCTGGATCATAGTGCAGCGAGAGTAACGTTTAGATCCAGGGGCTGTACAGTGCATCTCTAGCCATAAAATAAGCAAAAATAAGCTTGTTTAATGCATTATAATAATTCAGCACAATCAAAGTAGCATGAAGTAATGCTAAAAACAATGCTTTCTGCCTACACTGCAAAAAAGAAGTATTTTTGTCTTGTTTTTAAAGCAAAATGACTAGTTTTCCAAAGAATGTATGAAAGTTTATGCATAAAACAAGAAAGAAATCAGCCAATGCAATAAGAATAATAAGCATAATTCAAAGGGAAAACAAGTTCATTTGGCAGAATTCTTGTTTTAAGCAACACATATTTTTCAGAAAACCATTTTGCTTTTCAATGTGCCTTGATTATGTTTCCAAAAACTAATTTTTTGCAGTGTTTCACCTACTTCCTGTATGTGAGGTCGTTTCAGCCCTAGCTCCGCCCCTCTAAACGGCTGGCGCTCTGTGATTGGTTGTTAGTCGCTGTAGTTTTTTTGGCAAGAAGATCAACTGTGTGTTTTGGACAGTCTCGTCTAAGATGAGCACGAAATCAGCCAATGCAATAAGACTTAAGACGCAAAACTGATGAGCAGTTCAACCTGAGAAATCATTTGAGCCATGTAAGACCAAAAAACACATGCTAGCATTTTAAACTAACTTTACCAGCATGTTACATGTTGCAATATGAAGTCAAGAGAGTGTGTGTGTGTGTGTGTGTGTGTGTGTGGTGTTATGCTCACATGCTGTGACTTTACAACGCTCCTAAAACGGAGGAAAAGAAAAGAGGAACAAAACAATTACATTGAGAAAAAGTTAAGACAAGAGCTCATGCAGAAAGAAGCCAATGTTTCTGTTTCTCCCACACACACACACACGTACATTTATACCATATCAGATATAAGTGAATGAATTATTATTGTTATTAGAGTTCCATGTCGATGAGTTTGAGAAAAGGCGAAGCTACAGAGAGTTCATTATGATCAATAAAGCCTGTACAGCATCAGACGCACGATATTGCGTTTACGGACGGATCAAAATAATGTGGTTCAAAATGCCATGAAAATTACATAAATCAAGAAGTTAAAGCTGATAATAAATGTAGTGTTTATAGTTTGAGCCAAAGAAAGTTTTAAATAATAACGCATCATGAAATTCTCATTGATTAATCTCAATGAAAAAAGCACATAAGTGTGTAGAATATAATAAAACGCTATTCTCAGTAGAATAATAATAATAATGTGAAACTGCAGAAAATATGGATTCAGCTGCAAGTGGGATGTAATATCAAACATATGAGAAGCTTTCAGCCTCGTCTGTGATCATTGCATATTATTCCAGTTATTTTTACTGGAGAAAATATGAAAGATTTGAGTTTTGAGTCAGAATCACTCACTGGTTAAACATTATCAACATAAAACGGATAAAGGGACACAGTTCTGCAGTCTTGGACCCTACTTGTAGTGCAAAATATTTCTGTAGTGACTTTTATTTTGTCACTCCCCGTTTTATTTTCCAGAATTCTTGGAATAAACATGATTTCATATCTCCTCATAAGTGTGCTTTGCCGTTCAGTGGATGATGCTTGATTGTTATTTCATGTCTAGATACTGATATTAAAGTTAGCATGAGCTCTATGCACAGCTTTGGTGAAACTCCTATTGCGATTATTTGCCTTGCAAAAAGAAGAAACAGTCCGACACACGAAAGCGCTGGTAAATTTGCATCATAATGGCAAAAAATCTGAGAATGAGAACGATTCTCTTTTTGTTCAGTCACACCAGACGGACACACACTCAAACTGACACCACACACACACACACACACACACACACACACACACACACACACACACACACACACACATGAGGAAAAGTGCAATCTGTAGATCCTTCCCGCTCACAGCCGGATGCGCTACTCCTTCTTGCTGGAGCCCAGCTTTCTTAAGAGCTTTCTACCCTTGGAGAAGAAGCCTTTCTTCTTTTTCTCGGGCGGAGAGGCGTCGGGGAGCGGAGGAGAGACGCTCAGGGCCGGGTTCGGGTCAGGGGTCGGTTCTGGCTGAGACGAGCTCACGGGATCCAGATGATCGGGGGATTCTGTTGCGCTCACCTGGCAGACGCAAGACAAAGACAATTACATAGAGTTAAATAAAGAAAGAAAGAAATAATAATAATAATAATAATAAATAAAATAATAATAATTAAAAAAATAACTTTTTAGAAAAAAAAGATTTTTTAATGAAAAATAAAATTAAAATAATAAAATAAAAAAATAAAATATAAATAAAAAAATAGCAAAAAATGCAAAACATAAAAATAAATAAATAAAAATGTTATTAAAAATTTTGTTTTGTTTTAAAGGGACAATGTGTAGTTTTTTAGGTATTTTATTATCTAAAATCAATATTTTTATTCATAAATATGTCCTCAATGGTGTACAAATACCTCTGCCAATGATCTGACTTATCCTCGTAAACGAAGAATTTATTATCTTTATATACATGTGACGGGTAGGTCCACGGAGGCTTCCATGTCGTTCCGCCATCTTGAAAAACTACAATAGCAGAGAGGGTCAAAAAGTACTAGGCCAACGCGTTTCCACAAGGCGTTTTCGTTCAGAGCCAGTGTCACGTGACTGAAAGCAGCAGAAACGGAGGAGCATACTTATTATTCAAACTGAAACATTCGTTTGTTCGTTGTGTCAAGTTGCAGTTTGTTTGAAATAACAAAACTGTTCACCCGAAGGAAAACTCCACGAAGTGCTATTAGAAAACATCCTGTCATAGCTTTTTGGTACATAACAGCCACCGTAGATGCAACACGCATTTGAAAAGGCGAGGCGCTGGAGAGCACTATTCGTTTGAAAGCAAAATACAATTTCACCGATAGATGGGAGAAATTCCTACACAATGTACCTTTATATACAGTGTATGTATGAGGATTTTTTTTTAACTTTTTCCAGTAGGATCTTGTTAAACATGTCCTTAAGAGAGCTTACTCTGTAAAACCGTCGCTTACATTAGTATTGTGGGGATCCAAAGTAGCAACAGAAAAACACAGTGCCAAATCTGACATGATCTTAAAAACGCTTCAGCTCAAAGTCGTAAAGGGAGAAAGAAACCATGACATGAAGACACAATAAATGAACATGAAATATTGAGTTGAGTTTAAAGGGCTAGTACAGCTAAAAAACACTTCACACACTTTCTTCTGTAGGACACAAAATATATTTTGAAGAAGGTTTGGGGTCCATTTTAGGGTTATTATCGTTAACTAAAACTATTGAATAATTTTTGTTAACTGAAATAAAGCTGAAATAAAATTAAATATTGAATAAGTAAATAGAAGAAAAAAATTAGAGATGTTGCTAACTGGAAATAAATACTAACTAAAACATAAAACTGAACAAAAACAAATACTGAAATAAAATAAATCAAGCCTAAATGGTAAAAAATAATAAAAATGACAAAAGCACATAACAAAATTGGCAAAGCAAACTAAAATTAAAACAACAACAAAAAAACACCTATTCAACATTTTATTAAATGCTATAATAGTATATAAATAATACTAAAACAAACATAATTGGACCCACTGACTGACAGAATTGTTTTGGGGATGAAATATCACTGTAAAATTTGATTTTATGTGAAAAAGAAGAGAGTTTGGAATGATAATTCCAAAATCAATGCATAATTTGAGATTCTACAATATTAAATTTTTTAAAACATTATAATATTTGTTAAACTTCTCCTTTTGTGTTATACAGAAGAAAGTCACTCATACGGGTTTGGAAAAAAAAGAGGGCGAGTAACTGATGATGTGTCATTTCAAACTAACCCATTAACCTTTGGTATAATTCATCAGTTTTCACAGTATGACGTTTAGAGTCACGGTGTTTAGGAAATGAGACACTAGAGAGGGTTTCAGATCTATGAAAGACTTACGGTCACTGTTTAAAGTGAACACCTTTCCTGTGCTTCTGAAAACATGCAAAAATAAAAACAAACACAAAGAGATAAAACACACATAAGACGACATGCAGAACAAAAGACAGCTGGAGAAACTAATGCTGTTAATCAATGACACAGAAACGCTGTGATGGACAGAACAGAATGGAAGATGCATGCAATGATTGACGGTAATGCGTGCAGTAAACACACACACACCTGTGCGTCTCTACGGCTCTCGGTCACGGCGTCTTCTTCCGGCTCAGGAAAAGCTTGCAGGAAGTTGGAAGGCACGAGGCCTTTGTGTCCATTGAGATCCCCCTGAAAACATCAACAAAAACCCATCATGCACTTCTGCTTTGCTTATGCGCATTCAATCATACTTTCACACTATTTATTACACAGCCCTGCATCTTGAAAAAAATATTCCGCAAAATAAAAAAATTAAATAAATAAAAATAATAAAAAAAATATTAAAATAATAATAAAAAATAATAAAATTAATAGAAAGATTTTTTTTTTACAAAAAATAAAATAAAATAAAACAAACAAACAAATAAATAAATAAATAAATAAAATGTGTTTTAAATATATGTGTGATGAAAATGTGAAAATATTTTCCAGTAGGATCTTGTTAAACATGTCCTTAAGAGAGCTTACTATGTAAAACCGTCGCTTACATTAGTATTGTGGGGATCAAAAGTAGCAACAGAAAAACACAGTGCCAAATCTGACATGATCTTACATTTTTTTTTTTTAAGTTACTGTAAGATTACCAGAACACAACCTTTCCAATAAATACACACATGTGTTTTTCATACAAGTCTTTGATGATAAGACATTCTCACATCAGTACCAAAATATCAGTAAACTCTAAGATGTCAATCATCAGAAATGAGCTTTAAACGCTGAGCCGTTTCTTTGATGAGGAGAAGCGCTTCAGTTTCATTTTAGTTACAATTGTCTTTACTTCTGAGTGACAGGCGTAAGGGGAAGATCACACTGAACACAGTTGTCGTCTTAAAAACATTTTCACTGCCTACAATTTATACCATAAATTACAGGGGAAAACTGACATACAGATATTTTTGATATCATCTCATAATTTGGCTGCAGGTTTATTAGGCTGTTGTCACTTTAAGACCTGACACACAGATCCATTATACAGTTACACATGCGTTTTTTTACGTTCACTTAAAACATAACTGTGTTTACGTGAACACTCACCAAGAACGGCATTTTGTCATTATTTTGTGTGTATTTTACTGTTTAAGCGCAATAAGCAGTGAAAAAGATCTCAGTTTAATACGGAGAGACAGCTTTATGTTCGTGCACTTTGGGTGTGAGCACAAAATCTGCAGGAATGAGTAAATTTATGTACAGTACGCACAATCCCACGCCGAAATTCAAACCCTGTAACAGCAGCAATATTCATCCGGAGCAAATGAAACGAGTGAGTGAGTGGAGGCGGGTTTGTGTGTCTCGCTGTCAGAGAGATGAGAGAGAGAGAAAGAGCAGCTGATATCGTGGATCTATTCTGCGGGAAATGAGTATTGGAAGCGTTTCAGATATTTCAGTATCGATATGTATTGAAAAATCTATATTTTTTACAACAATACATTGCACTTAGTTTATTATTTCAGATGCTTGTCTTAAAAGACTACAATTTAAAAATGTGTATTTTATATATAAATTCAACCCGCCAAAGTGGCTAGTAGGAGTGACTGTGTTACACATCACTGATGAAATACACACACATTGACAGGTGTTAATGTCAAGCCCTGGATCACACACAGCATTTAATATTCAACAATATTATTGATCTGCTGCATTGACACTATTATATGAACTGAACTGAGCTGGACGATGACATCACGGTTTCTCTAGAGAGGCTATATATATAAATGAACTAAATTAATAACTTTTTTACAACAAAAATGAACCATCACTGAACTCACTTAAGCTGGACTGTCACGCTATTTTCTTCTGTACAGCAGAAACCAACTTTGTTGCATTATTTTCCTGTTATCTCTGTAAAGCTGCTTTGAAACACTGTATTGTAAAAAGCGCTATATAATTAAAGGTGACTTGACAGCATCATACCGGGAATTTACTAGTAATGATACAACTTCCCTTACTGGTAAATTGCCAGCACCAATTTACCAGTATTTTTGAAAAGGTCCTGTTTAACAGAGATGGAAACTCGAGTCTTTGATTTGGACTTGAGTCGCAAAAAAAAAAAAGACTTGCGACTGGACTCGTGAACAAGTGACTCAAGACTCGAGACTTGGACTTGAAGACAGAGGCCCAGTCCCAATTCGCCTACTTATACTACGACCTAAAAGTATGTACTCTTTTTGTGAAGAAAAAGTACATACTTTTGAGTGTGTAGCAAAAGAGTAGGCAAGCTTTGGGACAAACTATTACGTCATCTTTAACGGACAGATCTGTCACGTGTTCCTGTCACCGTAAACTGCCCTGTCACCGTAAACTGCCCTGTCAATCATCCTGTCACCGTAAACTGCCCTGTCACCGTAAACTGCCCTGTCACCGTAAACTGCCCTGTCACCGTAAACTGCCCTGTCAATCATCCTGTCACCATAAACTGCCCTGTCACCGTAAACTGCCCTGTCACCGTAAACTGCCCTGTCAATCATCCTGTCACCATAAACTGCCCTGTCAATCATCCTGTCACCATAAACTGCCCTGTCACCGTAAACTGCCCTGTCACCGTAAACTGCCCTGTCAATCATCCTGTCACCGTAAACTGCCCTGTCAATCATCCTGTCACCGTAAACTGCCCTGTCAATCATCCTGTCACCGTAAACTGCCCTGTCACCGTAAACTGCACTGTCAATCATCCTGTCACCGTAAACTGCCCTGTCACCGTAAACTGCCCTGTCACCGTAAACTGCCGTGTCAATCATCTTGTCGCCGTAAACTGCCCTGTCAATCATCCTGTCACCGTAAACTGCCCTGTCAATCATCCTGAAACTGCCCTGTCAATCATCCTGTCACCGTAAACTGCCCTGTCAATCATCCTGTCGCCGTAAACTGCCCTGTCAATCATCCTGTCATCGTAAACTGCCGTCAATCATCCTGTCGCCGTAAACTGCCCTGTCAATCATCCTGTCACCGTAAACTGCCCTGTCAATCATCCTGTCACCGTAAACTGCCCTGTCAATCATCCTGAAACTGCCCTGTCAATCATCCTGTCACCGTAAACTGCCCTGTCAATCATCCTGTCACCGTAAACTGCCCTGTCAATCATCCGGTCACCATAAACTGCCTGTCAATCATCCTGTCACCGTAAACTGCCGTCAATCATCCTGTCGCCGTAAACTGCCGTCAATCATCCTGTCACCGTAAACTGCCGTCAATCATCTTGTCACCGTAAACTGCCCTGTCAATCATCCTGTCACCGTAAACTGCCCTGTCAATCATCTTCTCACAGTTAAAATCCTCCATTCAATCTAATTTAATTTCCTAGCGTTTCGGAGAGAAATGTAGTCGCACGTTCATCTGCCAGTCGTGGGTCTTTCATGCGGAGACTCTCCTCATGTGTTTGCAATTTGAATATAATGATGCATTTAAAAGTGAATGGCTAAACGTATCTTTACAAAAGTTCACAATGCTGCTGCAGATGCAATATAATGTAGACAACGTTGAATAAATACATTTTCGTCAGGTTAGATACTGATAATTAATCACTCAAACCCCTTTATCTAAACCTCTCTACATAACCGCCGGACTCGCGCGTCCTCCATGTCTGTAGTTTTTAACACTTTTCACTCGTGTTTGTACTTCTAACCGAATCCTCGTCCAACGCGCGATGGGTTGTGGGCAATATTAGCCGTTAGCGTGCGCATCGATCTGCACTTCGGATACTGACCAGAAATTGTAGACCATCCGGGTATCTACTCATTTCAACATGCTATGATTTGGGACGTACTAATTCTATTTTCAAATACTATTTAGGACGGATAGTATGCGAATTGGGACTGGGCCAGAGACTTGAGAAAAGCACAAGTCATTTTGGTACGGCATTCCTGATTACGTTCTCTCTTTACTACCCCACATGACAGCAAGAAACACTTTTATTATTCATTCTTCATTCATACCCTATCAATATGTGCCACAGCTAACACACCAAGCCAGCCTGCTGTTAGTTTAAGTGCTGCACGAATCCAACATACTGTTACACACACGTTTTCTATCTCAACTGTTCAAGTTCACTTAAAACATCCTATTCTGTTAATTAGATGCATTTACTTCATAGAAATCCTTCTCTGATATCTCCATTGTGCCCTGTCTGCTCTGTTGTCTGCGTTTCTGTCAGTTAACATGACATGCAGGTGCAACGTCACTTATAGTCAACACAATGTCTAAAGGGGAACATCGAAATAAAGTGTAACCAGCGATCTTACACAAAATTTTATGCTGTTTGGATGTAGTAAAACAGCCAGCAGAAAACATCTGATCATGTTTGCATTTTTTTCTGTCACTGGCCATAATTCTAACCTTGAAATCATGTCACACATGTGAAAATAAGGTCATTCATGCAAAAACCGGCTGAGAATTGAACAAATAACTGTAAGCTGGCTCAGAGGAGGATATGAATCATGTCTTTGTGGCAGTTTTTCTGGTTATAAAGGGATAATACAAGACTTCTTCACCTTACAAATAGTTGTCGAAAGCCAAAATGCTCATATTTTGTGAGTAACGCACTTTTTTTGGAATCAAAATTAGTATTAGTATTGGATTTCATTGAGAAAATATGATGCAAGGCGGTGCTATGGATATACTTAAAAGGCCTACAGATTAGAATAACACTGAAGGAGAAGAAACTCACATAGTAGAAGCCATCATCGTCCATGTCACCGAGCACATAGATGACGTCGCCCGCACTGAAGATCAGCTCAGCCTGGAGTTATTGAGAGATGATTAAACATTAGACACACACACACAGCATAGACTCACTTCACTCAGCGCAGACACTTTTTTCTTTTACTACTATTAAAAATAGTAATGACATCACCTCTATGTCTGCATTAGGGGAACTTTCTCTCGGGTCATAATCAAAGATGGCCACCATCCTGCGGGGTCTCGAGCTTCCCATCGGGACGGCTGAGCGGCTCAGGTCTGAAAGTCAAACAAACCACATCTCAATGAGCGTTTTCAAAGATTGGGAAATTACGGCTCGGAAATTAAGCAGGACCCTCTTTTATTCACTTCTGGGAAATGCAGCCCAAATCAATCACAGTGGTCTCTGGTGAACTTGTATGTTTATTACATTATATTTTATGTGCAGTAAATGTTATGTTTCTTTAATTGGTTTTGATATATATCAGATATATTCTAACAGTTTATGCTATGTTTTTATGGGCATTATTGAAATAGTAACTTCGGTTTTATAATTAATAGCCATATTTGCTCGAATTGAGAATTTCAATTAACTGATTTAATTGAAATATTTGTTAGACTGTAATTGCATGGGTAGAAAAATCTGCCCAAATTGCCCATTATTTAAAAAGTGCATTTCTGATAATGCCATAAACTTTTAACTGATATGAAAACTTTGCGATTAATCACATCCAAAATAGAAGTTTGTCTTTACATAATATATGTGTGTGTACTGTGTATAATTATTTTGTATATATAAATACACACACATGCATGTACATATTTAAGAAATATTTGCATGTATATATATTTATACATAATTTATATCATATATAAATATAAATATTTTACATATAAATAACACATTTTTCTTAAATATATACATCTGTGTGTGTGTATTTATATATACAAAATAATTATACACAGTACACACACATATTATGTAAACACAAACTTTTATTTTGGATGCGATTAATCGTTGCCCAGCACTAATATATATATATTTGGCTTTGCAAAACTTCTGATATCTACTGCTTGATAAAAAGACAGAAAACAAGAAAAAGGCACTTATGACAGAAATCACATGCAGGTCACAAAGTGAACAAAAATCAACCATGATGCAAAAAAGTACAACTGTCAAACGTGAGACTGAACGATAATTAGTGGTTAGAACAGTGATGAGGGCACGTCTCCATGGTAAAAGCATGCAGCGCTGCATCATCCGAGAGCATGTTAATATGCAATTAAACTGTCACACCCATGCGGCTGGAAAAAATCCGAGGAGGAAAACATGACGAAGACGTGAGAGAGAGAAACAGGACGGGACTGAGGATTTCTAACCTTGACTGGAGGAGTCTATAGCAGACGTGTCCTCCCACACCGCAGAAGACTCCACTGGAGAAGGACAGAAGTGAGGGAGGAGGGAAGGGTTAGACACGATTTGATTGGCTGCCTGACCTTGATTTACACTTGGAATTATGGGGAAAAAGACTAATAAAACTAAACAAAACCAAATAAAATTATTGAGCTTATGAGTGCAGCATTCATGAGCCACAAACACACACACACACACACACACACACACACACACACACACACTTCAGTAAGAGATGGTGAGTTGACCAAAGGGGGTTGAGGGTCCAAGGATTAGAAAGTACAAGTTTAAAGGAATTATCCCAGGTGCAATACAAGTTAAGTTTGACAACATTTATGGCATTATGTCAATTACCAAAAAAAAAAAAAAAAGTTATATTATATGATAATTTTGTTTATAATATGCATTGTTATTATATGTTTTTTTTTTATTTTTAGCTTCTTTTTTTCTATAAAAAAGACAGCATTTGTAGCATAATGTCAATTACCACAACATATATTTTTATATATATTATTAATTTATATATTGTTGTTATTATTTTATATTTTCTTTTTGCAGCTTAATTTTTTTTTACAAAAATGTCAATTAGGACAATTATTATTATTATTATTATATTTTTCTGCTTAATCTTTCTACAAAAAGAATGTCAATTGACATTATTTTTTTAAATTTCATATTATTATTATTATTATTATTATTATATATTTAAGCTTATTTAAAAAAAAAAAAAAAAAAAAGGAAAAGAAAAAGAAAAAAAGAAGAGGCAGAAGAAAAATAGCAGATCCAATTAATGCACTATTAATGGAATGCCATATTGGTTAATATGTTTTTTCTCTGTCTGAAAGGCCTTGCATACACCAGCACAAAAGTTATTGCATTTTGACGCATTGTTTTCATTACAATAACATGCATTGAATCATGCAGAGTAAAACCAGGAATATTCATTTGGAATAACTAGAAGGTTAGCTTTGATTTCATGCTGAATGTGGTTCAAAAATAAATCACTAAGAATATCTAATGCTCGTATCCCCCTTTGGTCAGAGTTCCTGATGCGGAAGCAGAAAGCAGGGAATTCAGCAAACCAAACGCAGGTGAAATCTGGGGGTATGAAGGAGGAGACACGAGCGCTGACACACACCTTTCTTGGAGCGTCTAGGTTTCGGCGGTGCAGCGGTGCGGCGTGGAAGCGGTGCATGTAAGCGGGCGTCTTTATGAAATTTAAACAGGATACGAGGGAAAAAAGACAAGTAGGCAGACAAGAATGAATGAGAAGCCAAAAGAAAAGCAAAATAAGAACCAAGCTGAAAACAAGAACCAAGCTGAAAAGAAGAGATTAAAGCTTTAGTTCACCCAAAAATGAAAACTCTGTCATCTTTTACTCGCCCTCATGTCGTTCTGAACACACAAGTCTTTCGTTCAGCTTCGAAACACAAGTGAATGTATTTTGAATGAAATCTGAGATTTCTGTCCCTCCACCACTTTGACGCTTCAAAAAGTTCATAAAGAGATCGTAAAAGTAATCCAAATCAATTGAGCGGTTTAGTCCATATTTTCTAAAGATAGTCGATCGCTTTTATATGATGAACATATTGAATTTAGGCTTTTAATCATATATAAACATTGATCAGCGAACATAAACAGCTCAACCGACCAGTTTGAAGCATGAGAATGAACCTCATTGGTTCCTGCAGAAGCTCAAACGTGATGCGTAACACGAGAATGAACCTCATTGGTTCTTGTAGAAGCTCAAACGTGATGCGTAACACGAGAATGAACCTCATTGGGTCTTGCAGAAGCTCAAACGTGATGCGTAACACGAGAATGAACCTCATTGGGTCTTGCAGAAGCTCAAACGTGATGCGTAACATGAGAATGAACCTCATTGGTTCTTGCAGAAGCTCAAACGTGATGCGTAACAGGAGAATGAACCTCATTGGTTCTTGCAGAAGCTCAAACGTGATGCGTAACACGAGAATGAACCTCATTGGGTCTTGCAGAAGCTCAAACGTGATGCGTAACACGAGAATGAACCTCATTGGTTCTTGTAGAAGCTCAAACGTGATGCGTAACACGAGAATGAACCTCATTGGGTCTTGCAGAAGCTCAAACGTGATGCGTAACACGAGAATGAACCTCATTGGTTCTTGTAGAAGCTCAAACGTGATGCGTAACACGAGAATGAACCTCATTGGTTCTTGCAGAAGCTCAAATGTGATGCGTAACACGAGAATGAACCTCATTGGTTCTTGCAGAAGCTCAAATGTGATGCGTAACACGAGAATGAACCTCATTGGGTCTTGCAGAAGCTCAAACGTGATGCGTAACACGAGAATGAACCTCATTGGTTCTTGCAGAAGCTCAAATGTAATGCGACATGAGGGTGAGTAAATGATGACAGAATTTAAATTTTTGAGGGAACTATCTCTTTAAACAACAGAATAAGCATTAGCTTCAGCAATGAGCCGCCACAGTGAGAAAGAAAGGGCTGAACCGCAACTGCAGCAAAGCATTCTGGGAGACACGATCCAGGTTGTTGCTCTTTGAACTGCTCATACAGTGACCACAAAAACACACACATTACAATGACAGTACTTTAGCACTTTTGTAAAAATGGCAAAGCTTTGTGATCTGAAATGAAACTGACACTGAAACATGAACCGAATTAAATTAAGAACAGACTGAGATAAAGTGAGTAATATTCGGCTGATCATGTGACATCAACACCGTGTCCACTTTTTCATGTACATATTTAAAAAAATAAATAAAAAAAGTACAATTCATTCCTTCATGTGCAACTATTTAAGGCAATACACTATAGGTCAATATTGTAAAAATGTTTAACTATTAGATATCACCATATTTCTCCAAGTTGATTAATGAAAGAACATTTGTTTTGTTTTGTAAGATTTCTGAAATGTGTACATATGCAAATGATGCAATATCTAATTGAATATGCATGCATTTGCATACATTTCCAGAACATTGGATAAAGTCAGGTTCAGAATTATTGTTTCATTTTGTTGACATATTAGAGTTATTACAGAGTTGATTTTGGATTTCTCTTTTTATCACTCCATAAATCCAAAAATGCTGTCAACAGACAGAAATTTTTTTTTGGTTTGGTGTATGTAAAGCTGCTGGAGTGAAGATTGAAGTGAAAAAAAAAAACTTTAAAGACAACCCTTTGAAATCTACAGACTCAAATACATAAAGTGCAATAAAACAAACACTTAAATGTGTATTTTATTTTGGATGTTTTCTTTCCACTAATCAAAAATTTGACCAGTGCATGAAAAAACATAGTTTTACTGGTAGCATCTTGCCTTAAATAAGAGAAAAAATACTGCATGCACCGTTATGAAGTACACAAAAGTAGCACTTTTACACTGGTAACACTTTAAGAACTTAAATAGGTAAAAAACCCAAATTCTTCAAAGTTGTTAGCTTGAAGCCTATTTTAAAGCTTGTGTCTAAAAATCTAATTCTAGCTGTGCTAAAATGTCAGCTGTGGCTGGATTGTGGCTTTTTCTTTGGACGATTATAGGGAGTTTAGAGATTTATTTTTTTATTTTAGAACGATGCTCAAAATATGAGCATAAATAAATGTCAGTCAGACTACAGCTCTGCTCTAAAACCCAGTCAGTTTTCTACCTAGACAAGCACTTCAAGCTTAAAGCTGATTTCAAGAGAGTTTGAAGTTAGCATATGCTCAGTAATCAAATAAGAACAGAAAGCACATTGAACACACACATATTGGGTGAAATAGTCCATTTTTGGATGATATACGTTTCAATAGTGTATTAAAACAAATAATAATCAATGTTTCTCTTGACTTTAATATTATTTTAAATATTATTACAAATTAAAACATCTATTTTCTATGTGAATATATTGTAAACCATAATTTATTCCTGTGATCAAAGCTGAATTTTCAGCATCATTACTCCAGTCTTCTGTGTCACATGATCCTTCAGAAATCATTCTAATATGATTATTTTGATGCTCAAGAAAAGTTTCTGATTATTATCAATGTTACAAACAGTTGTGCTGCTTAATATTTTTGATGAAAACAGTGATATATTTTATTTTTCAGGATTCTTTGATGAATAGAAAATTCAAAAGAACAGCATTTATTTGAAATTGATTTTTTTTGTAACAATTCAATGCATCATGTATCATAAAAGAACAGTTTGCTGGGCTTGATATTCGCAGACCGGTACAATTTTGCTTTACCTAGAAGTCTCAAATATGTTGGAGTGAAGAGGTGTAGATGTATGAGTCTGACACACACATGCAATGATAAACACACCTATCTTTTCCATAGATGCCTCAGTGGTGAGGAAGCCCTGCATCAGGAGCTGGTCTCTGGTCTCCTCGTCATCAACCTGGATCTCTGAAACCATATTACATGGGACAAAGCCACGACGACCACCGGACTCGCCTCGGTAGAAGCCATCTGCATCTTTGTCCCCATAAACCTGAAAAGAAGAAACACTGCAATGAACTTTGAACAGGACCTTTATTATATTTTGAATGAATTATGTACAGTGGCATGTTTATGCTGTGAACAAGTATCTGCACGGGTCACGCTGGAAACACATTTTGAAGGCTTATATAGACAGGTTTGCCTTATAGAAATCTTATAATGAGCCGTTGTTGGATATTCCATCAGGAAAATGATCCAACAAACGTCAAAATCAACACAACAATCCCCAAACCTGAACCTTATCTACCTTACTCCTGACGAGTTTACTGCGTTTTGAATTATGGACGGCACTTCCGGATTGGGGAACTTCCATTCAAAAAGACTGAAACTAATCATTTCAAATCATATGGTTGCCCTAAGAATAAAGCTGATCCATCAGTTTGACTGGATGAAATATCAATTTTCTTTCCTGTTTTATTTAAGAATAACGTGAGAATAACGTAACACTTGGTATTTTAATGTGACATGTTATAACAAGAATATCTACAGCAAGAGCTCTTTTCAGTCACTGCTTTCTTTTCCTCATGATTATTTTATTTTTTATTTTTGCATTCCGCTGTAATAGTATGAAAAAGGTCAACATATACTGGGCATTTGTGGTCTGTTTTCAACAAATTAATTTACGATATATGTCATTAATAATTCACGAATGCACAAAAGAATCTCTTTTTTTCTCCCCAAATCCTGTTTGTTTTCACAGGTAAATACAATTTATTATCTGTCAAAATGACTGAAATCACGCAATGCTGAAGTAAATATTTTTATTTTTATTAAGGCAACGTATGTTACATAATACAGATTACCACAGTAATATTTAACCGTCCGATTTTGCTGTGGAAATATTCATGCTTTTGGGGTTATTCATGGTCTGTTGAAAGTACCTTGTTGATGCTTTTACACTTTTAAATGTCCTTTTAATGTTCAATGTTTGAAGGGTGAGTAGAATAATGTAATGTAATTGTACACGGTTTAAAAAATATATATATTATTGCGTCCATAGAGCTAGTCTTTCACTGATTTTTTACTGCTTAACGGAAGTTACACCCATAATTTGCGCAAAGCGTCATGGGGCGGAGGAATACTGTGGATAGAAAACTGAAGATGAGAGAATATATAGCTGATATACGAGTATATCAACATGGACTTGGGAATCTGCAGGATTTGGAGAGATTCTCTACAGAGGAATGGTCTCTGATCTCCAAACTCATCAGGCAAAACGTATTGAATAAAAGGGCGCCATTACTTGTGGCCAATGTGTATTAGAGAAAAACATATTTCATAATGAGAATTCCCCCTATTTTCATTGTTTTACTTCAATGGAAGGTTAGATTTTTTTATAAAAGGTCAATAGGATTAACAATATAGATTTATTTTCACAGTTTTCTTTGTTCACATTTACCAAGGGTGCCAATAATTGTGGCCAATGTGTATTAGAGAAAAACATATTTCATAATGAGATTTTTACCCCCATTTTCAATTGTTTTACTCTCAAAGTAAATTCTACTTTCAATGAAAGGTTAGAATTTGTGAGTTTTTCAAATAAAAGGTCAAAAGGATTAACAATGGAGATTTATTGCAAAGGTGTTTATTAATGCAAGGGTGCCAATAATTCTGACAAGGACTGTATGTCACAGTAGGAAAGAAAAGACTATCGCAACTTATGTTTCATGCCAACTTTTAGCTAGTATGGTCTGCTATTAAAGGGGTGATGAACTGAGAAATCAAATTTTCCTTGAGCTTTTGACATCTAAGAGGTCATCATATTATAAGAATATCCTGTAAATTTCAGAACTGAAAACGTCCTTGTTAGTCCAATAAATGCTTTTATTGACACCAGGCTCAGCAAACGACTCGTTTTTCAAAGTGGGAACTATGACGTCAAAGAGGATAAAACACCACCCCCGCTGAAGAAGATCAACGCCTACTTCAACACGGCTACTTTAGCCCCGCCCACCGATTCGCGCATTACATGCATAGCTAAATAACATGGGCCTACCTCGTGATGACAAACCGGATCGAGCTACCGAGCAATAAACATGACATTTACAAAATATTGTGCAGTGCCTGGTTGTGGAAGAAGACAGTCGCTGCATAAGCTTCCTCTGGATTCCAATAGGAATGCTTGGTTAAACTTTATTTTTAATGACGTTCCAGCTGATGTGGGTAAAACATTGTCCGTTTGTTCGCTTCATTTCACTGAGGATTGTTTTGTAAACAAGACACGTCGAGACTGGATTTGCAGACCGATTAAGATTAGAAAACGGTGCTGTGATTCTATATTGGATCCGACAGGAATGGTGCAACACACTTATGTGAGTAAAATTTTTATTTAAAAAATAATAATGATCTGATAGGCTAGTATTGCATTGTTACAGATCGTTTGATATCTAATAATTATGTGTACATGTGTATCAGTCTAATCGTTACTGACGAGTGAGTTGAAACTCCTTATAATATGCAAAACTGTTATCCACTCACAGCAGTGGGCGTTTACTTCCAAGTCTTCAATGCGAGACGCCCATAAAAACCGAGCGTTTTTGAGCTAGGCTCAAAACTAGGGTAGAAAATAGCCTATTACTTATTCATTTTGATGTTTTTGAATGTAAAAACCAAGCGAACGTCATAAGTTGACCTCAGACAACAATATAACATTTTTTAAAAAGCTAGTTCATGACCCCTTTAAAGACTAATACATGAGTGAAAATCACAAAATGAAGTCAAACCTTGATAATCTGTCCCTCTTTAAAGGGAAGTTCCTCTTCAACAGCATCAGGATTGGGTGACATGACTGCAGGTTCATATGGGAAGAGGGCAACAAAGACTCTGACCTCATTTTCTCCACATGGTCTGGGCTCTGCAACACCAAAGAGTACACACAAACACACCTGTAACATTTATATGCAGCAACACATTGATGGTTGATCTGGACATCATGCATATTTAAATTTTTTGGGAAGATGTGCAAAGTTTCGTTACAACATTACAATAAAACAAATTATTTTTGACAATTTTCCCATTTTCCTTGATGCATTCCAAACATTAAAGCCAGTGAACTAATGTGCGTTGTCTCCCCCGCCTGAAAAGAAAGAATGGTACGGCCCAGGCGTGTCCTTAAGTGAGGTAATCATACTAAAACCTCCTGATCCTAAGCCACCATGAGCCGCTGGAGAAACGTGCGCACATGAGTGACACAGAGTGAGAGTGACAGGAAGAGAGAAAGACACACCAATGTCTATTCAGATACCAACAAACTTTGTGATTTTGAATAATGTTCTTATGGAACAGATTAAAACTACATGACTGGTCAAAAGTTGGGAGTAATTGAGTTTTGTAATGTTTTTGAAAGCTTTTCTTAGGCTCACCAAGGCTGCATTTATGTAATGAAAAATACATTAAAAACAGTACATTTCAGAAATATTAATACAGAACTGTTTTCTACTTTAATACATTTTTAAAATTATTAATGCAATTTATTCCTGTGACTACAAAGCTGAATTTTCAGCATCATTACTCCAATCTTCAGTGTAACATTATCCTTCAGAAATCATTAGAATATGCTCCATAATTATTGGTGCTCAATTTTTAATAAGGTTCTTACTGATATTGATAAGCAGCTCAGATTCAATTGTGCCAATCGATCGATTACTACATGAATTGATTCAACTTTAGATAAACATTTATTAATTTAAGTCACCCGAGTGTCTACTAAATAAATAAATGAAAATGCAAACTGTAAATTAATGTAAAGCAAGTACAAATATCCCACCAAAACCACCTGTCCTATATATTGCACATGTATGCAAAATAAAACTGCTGTTCTGTACTTTGGAGTCTGACAGCCGGACTCAAGGTCAAGAGGTCGAGGGTCAGCACCCTGAATTCATCAGGATTGTATTCCTGTTTCTGGATGAGTTGGAAGGGGGCGGGGTAAGGAATACAGTGTAAAACAGAGATGCATGATCAGTGGTGTCTGTCGTGTTCGTGTTAAGCTCCAGCAGTGAGATGTGCTCATCTCATTAGTGAGGATCAAGACCATCTGTAGCAACAATCAAGGGCAGGGCAAAGAAAAGAGGTCATTTAACAACCTCTGTGAGTCACATTTGAGGGCAACTATCCAGAAAAAATTAGCTACCTTTGGGAAAACCTCCTTTTGGGGATGTCGTCAAAGGAAACAGATTCAAAAATATATAATTTGTTTTGTAAAATATAGTAAAAGTGCAATGGTGTATATTAGTTGTCCACTTCAAAATCTCTATGATATAATGGTCACTAGACATGGCTTGACTCTCCACCAATGCAAATTTGTGGGTTTTTTAATCAAATAAAATTCGCATCTGATCACATAGAAAGCATTCCTCAACCAGCGAGTTCCTAGGCAATTTATGTGGCTAGGTTTAGGTTTAATCAAATCAGTAACCCTAAGAATGAGCAATAAATCAGCCTCAGAAAACAATACTTATCAGTTTTATCTAGGAAAAAAAGTAGTTCCAATTCAGATTGGGCTGACACATGTGGGTGTGGTTGAAAGTACATTTGGAGAAGAAGGGCAGTGATGGGTGTGATCTAAACGAGAGCTGTATGCAGTACACAGTGGTCAGGTATTATCACGGAAGCTATTTTCATAGTTGTCAATTCCTCCTGTGTCATGACAAGCTGTCTAGAGTTAATCTGCTTCTATAGTGAGAGAAAGGGAATTGAGAGTCTCACCTCTGTGCAGTCTAATTTCAGAGCGTGATGATTTTTGAGTGACACCGCACCACATTGCACCTGGATCTTCTCTTCCAGCTGCCTCCTAATGTAAGGGAAACAAGCAGTTAGATGATGACAATGGTGGGAAACAGTCACTGAAACAGTCACATCACAGTGGGATGACAGCACCATCACACAAACTGCATGTAATACCACATATGAACACTAGGCTCCAGACTAGAACAATCACATGTGAGCCACTTGCTGCTAATAGTGCATTTTGGGGCCAAGTTATACTTTTTACTTGGCAAATAACAGTCCATAATATATAAATTGCCAAGCTTGCATTTGGAACAGTTGCAGTAGTCCGTGTTCTTAGCTTACTACCTGCTAACCAAAAGATCTGATACATAGTCTTCAAAACTATTCTAGCTTCAAGCTATCTAGCTATTTACAACTGACTGCGATTGCATTGGCCAAGTATTTGCATCTGTGTTTGTGCACCTTTCTAGAGTATTTAAAGAAGCCACATAAGAAGTTTTGGTGTCTATGCCTAATGGCAAATACTGTAGATTGATGTAAATGATGCAAACGTTTTTGTTGAATCAGCAATTAGCCTGGAGCCCTAAAATACACAAACACACACTCACACTGACACGTAAAAACTATTGTTTAAGCAACATTTGATTCCAGATAAAAAGCAGCAGCGCTTAGGGTTGTTCTTCATAACAACAACAAGGAGATCCCTTTTGCAGGTACAACATACAGTTTCAAACAGCACATCTGTATTGTCCAGTCTCTGCTTTAACCACTTAAGCAGTCTCTGGACAACCTTGACAACATGTGGGGCAAGAAGCATCCCATTAATATCAAGGAAAAGAGATGCACTAGAGCAAGTAAACCTGTTGAGCGGTAATGGAAAGCCAAGGCCTTAGCATAGCAACATTCTAACTGAAGACTGGAAAGAGTACAGTAAGATGTAGGACAAATACATAGAGCAGTGTTGTTAGCTACACAACTACAAATATGACGATGCCTTGACTAGAGACTGGGAGAAAGGGTGTAGGGTACACAACCAAATGCAAGGAACGAGATGTACAGACTCAAACCTTTTGCATCCACAGTAAAATTAGTGTTGGGTGTCACTGTGTACTTGGTGGAATTCCATGTAGCACAATAACCACTTAACATCATATGTGGAAAATGAATGCATTTGAAATGCTAACTCCATGTAGAGTTTCGAATCGAGAACTACGTCTTATTCAGAACGGACGTTTGGTTTTGTTCAGACTTTCAGTTACATTAATAGTTCTGTAACGTTCTTCCTTAACTTCCTTCCTGCATTCTTCCTTAACAACTTAACATGCAATATACATATCAGAGGTGCTAGGGTAGTGAATGCAATAATATTGTCCACTTTATCTCAAAATTACTAAAAGGAATCTTGATGAAATCATTAAGTGGAACTAGAACCAGAATTGCTCAATTTCTTAAGATTGTCATTCCTAAATTCAAGAACACATTCTAAGCCTTCCAACTATGATACTGCAAGTTGGAAAAGTTAAGCTACAGTGAACTGATAAGAATAGCAAATGATGTGGGTGCAAACCAGCGCTCATCTTTGCTTTTTGGACGCAAAAGGTTTAAGCCATCTCCAAAAGGGATGGGCAGGTTTCTCAAAGAGAGCAATTCAAGGGACAGCAGGAGACAGATGGACAGAGGACAACCCACCCATGAGCGGTTGCTTGGGGGCAACTCTGGCTGGGATCTGCATGTCAGGGGCAGGTTGTCGTACTCATTGTTACCACCCTCCACCCACCACTCAGAGCTCATCTGGTCTAACACCACTTCTCCAGGGTCAAACAGCTGTTGCTCCTCATCATTATCAGTTCCATACTCTACGTCAATCTCTGTCGAGGGTCCAGTGGGCGACTTCACGCGGTGTACGGTTTTGCTAACTAAATAAGGTCCCTGCCCTATTCCTGAAGATGCCATAATGCCAGAGAGATCTGAAGATATCTGGCTACGGAGTAAGGCCTCTCTCCTGAGTCGATCGCCATGTCCTTTGTGCGTTGTACGGCGCACACCCACACTTCCAGAACTAGGCCCAGCGTACAGGCTACTATCAGAGTCCAACTCCACCTCCTCCTCATCCTCATCCTGATAGTTGATGGTGTCCACTGTGTCAGCATAGTGCACTCTGGGTCTAGTCCTGACTGGTGCTGTCCCTTTGTACCTCACTACGGGCGATTTAGATTCAGTTTTATGTCCATGATTTTGGTGGAAGGGAGAATGTCGGCGACTCTCGCGTCCAGTCTGGAGGCCCTTGCCTGAAGCAGTCCGGCCTGGGGAATGTCTAGTATAAGGTTCTGATTCGGAGTTGTCTTCCTCTTCCGTGACTTCTGGGATGCTGAAGAGCTGTTTGTTGTGGTAGACCTGAGGGGGGAGCTTTATAATCCTCTCCAAAATTTCTTCATCACTATCAGTTTCCCACATTTCACACTGGGGTTGTTTTAGAAGTAGGAAAGGACAAGGCGATAGATTGAAAACATACAGATGAGGAAAAAGGTTGGTTTTGTTTGGTGTCAAAAGTTGAAAATAGAAGAAAACAAGAAAAAGAAACAAGAAAATTAAAATGCAACAGAGGAAATATAAGAACAGAAAGAACATAAAAGTATGGCTAACTTTGTTTCCTAACAAGTTTCTACTTGAGTAATTTGCCTGTCCACACCAAAAGCAAAAATACTGGATCACGTCACAATTACAGCCAATCAGAACTTGCCACGTCGCAAAAGGACTCAGCATTTTGTCCAAAGGTTCAGTGAGGAATACTACGTGTTCATGTGCATGTACATACCCTTGCCGTACGAGATGTACCGTAACCTCTGGAGGGGATGTCAGTGATAGTCTCAGAGTATAGATCTTCCTCCTCTTCCTCCAGTATGTCTGAGAGATCAGACCGACTGCTCTCCCCATGATACTCTGGGGGAGGGTCTATAAGACCACCAGCATATACCTGATAGAGTACAAAAGAAACAACAATTTTAACAGGTTTCTGAGACCCTAGGTCAGGGGTGTCCATTCCAGGAGGCCCACCTTAATGCAGAGTTTAATTCCAACTTGCTCCAACACACCTGTCCAGAAGTTTCAAGTAATTTCAAAGACCTTGATAAGCCGTTTCAGGTGTGTTTAATTGGGGTTTGAGCTAAACTTTGCAGGGCAGTGGCCCTCCAGGAGCAGAAGTGGACACCAGTGCACTAGCACAACACATAATGTTTAAATTAATTAATTAATTACTCTAAAGTTCACATCAGAGTAACAAGACACATAGTTCATGCATCACAGTTCATGCATTTTTAAAATAAAATTATCTTAATTGCAGAGGTACACATATGGTCTCCTGATTTGGTTTGGAAACTGACCTTCATACGAGGTTGAGGTACAGGCTGCAGGAACTCCTCCATGGACACAAGCCTGGTGTTTTCTCTGTCCTCCTCAGGCTCTGACTCAAAAGGCGATGGATTGGGAGGCCTCAGTGGGTGTGTATCTGGGATATTAAGAGGGTCCTTTCCTGGCATATTAAGAGGGTCCTTTCCTGGGATGTTAACTTTGGGGCATGTGTAAATTGGTGGCGGTGTATGAAGTTTGGCACGGGGGTCCTCCAGGAATTCGGAGAGGGAGGCAACAGGACGTTGGACTCCTGGGCTGTCTGTCTCTCTGCTGGGGTTTAGCGCTACAGGGGCCACACTGGACTGCACTTGCACTGATGCAGGTACACCAACAGGTACAGGAATGGTGGCAGGTGCTGGCACAACCACAGGACCTGGCACTGTCATAGACACTGGCATGTGTACTGGTGTGTTCAAGGGAGCAGGTACAGCCATGGACGTTGGTGTGGCAACAGGCACAGGCATGACCACAGCTGCAGGTGTGACCATGGGTGCAGATACACTCACCTGTTGATGGATAACACTTTTACTACTCAAACTGATATCATACTCATTCCCAACCCTAAAGAGAAACTTTACATCCAATATCTCTGCACACAGACAATATATATAAACTGAACCAGTTCTACATTATACTCTACATGAAATTGGGTTAATGTGTAATGGAGGCAAGCGCGGAGCGCGTTGAGTAGGACCAGTTACATTTGGTGCCATGACCTGTATGGGTGTGAGGTTTAGAAGGGTGAGTGCAACAGAGCAAAGCTAGTAAGAGTGGTGTGTGTAAAACTCACTCCCCTGGCCTCAAAAGGCATGTTAGTGATTGACTCTAGAGGCTGCGGTCTTTAGTGTCTTTGTTTGCGAGCCTGCCTCCCATGATGGAGACGCCAGTTCAAATCCTGCTTGGAGCGGGTCGAGTGGAACCAGTTACATTTGGTGCTGAGACCCGGATGGGAGTAAGGTTTAGACGGGTTAGTGTAATGGAGGAAATCTAGTAAGAGCTGTGAGTGTAAAACTCTGCCTCTAGAGGTGTGCTTATGACTGATACTAGAGGCTTTGGTCTTTAGCGTACTTGTTAGCGTGCCTGCCTCCCATGCCGGAGAGACCCATTCGAATCAAAATAGAAGTGGGTCGAGTAGGACCAAATGCAGTGGCTAAAGCTTAGATCAGGGCTTCAAAAAGTTACTGGACTTTACCAAAAATCAGATCTGAAAAAATTGGAATGTCCTGGCTATTTTCCAAACAACAAAATTAACTGAGGGCATTATATTACATGGTTTATAAAACTTGCCTTACTTCCTCTGTAGTTCTCAAACCTCTTTTGAGTTTGACTATTTATAAATAGGGCATGAGGAGACGCCCCAGAGTTACAGTGAAAAATTGTCTGCTCATTATGCAACACCACTGTTTACTTTTATGATAAATTTGGTGTTGCTTTATTGTTATTTTTGGATCTCAACAGCATACATGCACTTCTTTTTTTGTGTTCCACAGCATAAAGAAACGCATATGTTTACACTTTTTTTTTTGGCTCTAAAAGTGTTTGGCAAATGACTACTTGCACAGAGCAGTGACTAAAACTGTAGACAAGCAGAAATTTAGTTGAGACCCACCGTTGAGTTAGTATGCGAGGCACAAAGTGACAGTGCTTCTTGTGCTGCCATTGTAGTCGTCAGTGCTCCAGTTGATGTTGGGTTTGCCCAGGCTTCTACATAGGACGCAGGAGAAGGAGGCACCTCACGAGTGACTGTTTTGGGCGTGTTGACATAGACTCCCCTAACAGGACCAATGGTGTGCTCGTCTAGTGTAGCAGCGTTTGGCAAAATGGGCATTTTGGCAGCAGAGAGAGATGTGGCACAAACAGCAGGGTCTGGATTGGCACTGGCCATGAGGACACTGGTGGTAGCTGGCAAAGACTGGCATTGAGGCAATGAGGCACCGGACATGATGGCAGGCAATTTGGCGGGCACATTCACCGACAATGAGTCCACCGATTCGCCAAAAGCTGACATGGTTCGGACGGTGAGCTCATGGGCCGCCTGTAACGTCTGGATCTGAGATGGACCAATCAGAACGCTGCCTGCTGTGGGAGACGACACCTCTAATACCTGAAGACAGAAGCATTAGTTAAGTCATGATGAACACTCTGAAATTAATTTGTGAATTTAAATTTGAGTAACATCAAGATTTAAGCTCTGCTCACTCCGGACATTCATGAAGTGCACACTATTAAAGTCCCCCTGAAGTCAATCATTTTATCCCTAAAAACTCATCTTTGATCACCAAAATGAAATATTTAAGCAGTTTTTCCTTAATTTTTTTTCATGCCTTAAAATATAACTCTACACCCCTGCCTCATTTAGTATACGCAGTTCTATGAATATGAAAATTAGCCCCACATCCACTCACTCACAGAAACTCAGAGATCTACTTGTTGATGATCACTTATTGATCTGATTGGTTACAAGGTAGTTTGTGACGTCTGAAACACCAGCGATTTCAAACCGCGTTTTTGAGACTGTTCACTGCCGTTTTAAGGAGGTCTTTAAACTACTGAAGAAGGAACATATATGACGGGCACTTAAAGATTCTCTTTTATCATTATATGGGTATTTCATGTATTTGTATTATAATTTTAGTTTTATAAAGAAATTCATACAATTTATAATTCATGTAGTTTTAAACACTTTTCAAAAAATTTAGATCCTAAGCATTAATATATATATATATATATATATATATATATATATATATATATATATATATATATATATATATACTGTATGTGTGTAAACTAAATTTACATTTCCGCTTAGGCTGTTTTATACACATTTTTAATTGCTTTTTATATAATATAAAATATAATTTATACAGTATTGTTATACAGTATATAAATATAAAGTGGACTTATTCTCAGATTACTTTTTTGTTATTTTGCTAAGATTATGCATATTGGTGGTCACAGTCATTCACCTTCTTCTTGTCAGCATAGATGGTGTAGCCAGTGACTCGGACACCATTGGACGTCCCGGCAGCATCTATAGTAACGGGCAGCCAGCTGATAAGAGCTATTCCCGGAGACGGGCCCTGCTCCAACTGCACATCCAGAGGAGCATCAGGAGGACCTAGGGGACAAAGCAAAGGGTCAAAGGTCACACAGAGAAATGTTGAAGTTAACATAAAATAAAAATGGACTCTTTCTTAATACATGTTGTTCCCGGTCTTATTGTGAGCGTTTCATCAGTGAATGCTATTTCAATGCAGTTTTACTTTTAGCTAATGTCTCCAACCACTCTTATTTTTTAAACTCTTTAGTTTATCCCAATCCATTATGCAGTTTATATTATGAATTACATCCTGATATATTCTGAAATGCAACAAAATAGCTAGAAGCATTCCATATACTCCAAAATGCCTATAACCACCGCTTGTCAAATAATGTGGTGATAATATTAACATATAGCATATAAGTCTTGACGTTTATTGTGCTGCTTGAATTCTAACAAGCGCATACACATAAGGCCAATTACGTGCACTTAACTAAAAAAAGCACTGGTTAATATAAGGTAACTACATGGGTTAGGGTTAGGTTCAGGGTCAAATACATACAACATAATATGTACATGGGGAACTGGACTATAAAATAAAGTACTACTAAATTTGCTCCTGTGAATAAGAATTATTTGTGAATATTAAGTCACCATGAAATTCTTGTTTTTTTTAATGGAATATGCAGTGTTTATTATTATAAATGATTTATCTGTGCACATCATTTTAAATTGTGCATTGCAAACTAACTTCCCTCCCTTTTGCATCGACATCTCTTCTCTTCTCTGATGGCGAGGGCGGGACAACCTGTCACTCACATGAGATCCACCAATAGCAAACCACAACCATCCAATCAATTCCCAATAGACAAAATCAAGCCCCGCCCCAGATTTTTCTTGTTTGAATAGCTGTTTCACATGGATATATGTCACAATAGGGAAGTATTTATTTTTTATTATACCATCAACTTATATTATTTCAACCATAACTTATGTTTCATGCAGAATTTAGATGCAGTTTATCTTATAGATTCTCCTCCGACTGCAACTGTCAATTCTAGCCAATTGGCAATCAAGGTAGACTGCTACTCGCGAATATGCGCTTTAATACGTTTGCCTGATAACTTGTAGAAGTCTATGGTTAAAGAGCAATTTAGCAGTCAAAAGCTGAAAATGCATTTGGTGGTGCAGTGGTAGCAAAATCCGTATTCTGGTTGAGTACCATATACATAAGGGGCTTTCGCACCGGAGGAACCTTTTCATAGTTCCTAAAACTATTGGCGGATGTTCCCGGATTTTGGCGTGTTCGCACCACAGGAACTAGGAACGGTTTTAGTTCTAGGAACTCCACTTCGAGGAACTAATTTAGCTCCTATTTCAGAGTAGGGTCTAAACCAGCATTATAGGAACTATCAGGGACGTTAGTGTACGCTGATTGGCTGAACGCATGTGAACGTATAACAGGACTGTTAGACAGATCGTAAACGAATGAACATGGAGAATGCGAGCACTGTGTCCTCAGGCTCTGGCTGACGTTCTCAGCGCCGTCAAAATAAAAGTCACAACAACTGGTTAGTGGTTTTACCTACATTATGAGGACCCATATTTATTCAAATAAAAAAATTCTGAAAGTTTTCTGTGTTGGATAGGTTGGCGATAGAAAATATAATTAGCTCAGTATAAAAAACGTTTCATATTAGGATAGGTGTACCAGTACACATGATGTGTGTGTGTGACAGAGAGAGAGAGAGAGAGAGAGAGAGAGAGAGAGAGAGAGAGAGAGAGAGAGAGAGAGAGAGAGAGAGAGAGAGAGAGAGAGATGGATTAACCATGGTTTTATTATAGGCGTATTGAACATTAAACCAAATAAATACACACTGTTTGTGTGTGGTGTGCTGTCTTGTCACATCATGGCACACCACACACTATAGGAGCAAAACTGTTAAATCTAGGATTTTTTGTCCTCATGTTTGTGGTCTATCACATTTTGAAAATCTTATAAGATGTAAAAAATCTTTTAGTTTGTACCCAGCATAATGAACATGGAGAATGCGAGCACTGTATCCTCGGGCTCTGGCTGACGCTCTCAACGCCGACAAAATAAAAGTCACAACAATAAGCACGGCTTACATTACTTCAGAGTTCCTACTGGCGGTGCGAATGCAACCAGGAAAACCTTCCTAAGGGAACCATTAGTTCTCGGGTAACCACCCTGGTGCTAGTTCTTATAACTAAGGCCCTATCCACACTACTACGTTTTAGTTTAGAAACGGAGACCTTTTGCTACGTTTGCACCTCCTGACCAGACTAAAACGGCAAAAACGAAGACCTAAAACGAAGAAGTTTAGAAACGCTGCCAACCCCGTTTTGCGTTTTGAATCTCCGGAGGGCGTTTTAGTGAAGACGGGTCAAAACGGAGGACTTTAGAAACGATGACGCAGATGCTCACGCTCGGCTCTCTGATTGGATGTCATACAACGAAAGAAAACATACAACAACAGCCTGGACTACCAGTTACGCTAGTGCAAGTAAATTCTGCATTTTACAATGCTATAACTGTACATGCGCCGGAGGCAAGCTATTATTCGAGCGATCTGTGACTCCGTGTGCAGCGGCGGTATCGACCGTACATGGAGCGTCGGTTTTGGGTTAAGCCGGGAAGAACCAGCGCATGGTGGGATCATTTTATCAATGAAGTTGTGGTTCCTGAGAAATGGTGCGAAAACTTTCAAATGTCCAGATCGGCAATTATCAACCTCAGCGAAATCTGAGGAATAGTCAATCTGTTTCCTACCGGCACGCGCACGCCCGGTGTAGGTGAATGGTCAAGTGATCCGCGTTTTCAGTCGTTTTAATGTGGACGGAGATCAATTCTAATACGCAGCTAAAACGCTGGTGTGGACAGAGATCATATAAGTTTTAATTCTCCGTTTCTAAACTAAAACGCAGTAGTGTGGATGGGGCCTAAGTTCCTAGAACTACCCGGTGCGAAAGCCCTTATACACTAGTTTCCGGTCTCCTCTTTGCATCTCACCTGCAGTCAGAGTTGTGAAAGAGGTCACTGCGGTTTTGCGTTCTCGGCACTCCGGCGGTAGTTCCCAGGCTGTGCGGTGTGGCCTGGCCTCCACTTTTACGCTGTAATTCAGGTTGGGTGTGAGGTTACTGAGGCACAGTGAATAGCATCCCGCCTTTACCAGCTCGCACTCTTCGTCATTCAAAGACACAATGTGCACGTAGTTACTGTTGCTAGGTAGCCAGGTCAGGCTGGCCGAGGTAGCCGTTACACGTTCGACGCGCAGGTGAGTCGGCGCCACGCACACGTCCCGCCCAACGAGGATACTGCAACGCAGCTGGTCCGAGTTCCCGCGCTCCGTCAGACTCTGCACTGCAATCCGATATGCTTTCTGTGCTAAATCAAGCTTCTCCAGAACGGCCTTCGTTTGGGTACCAAATGGCACGTTGATCCGCAACTCGTGGTCCACGTAGACATTATAGCTAAACACTGAACCCCAGCCGGACGGGACTAGCGGAGACTCCCAGCCAATGATGATACTCCTAGCTAGCTGCTTGATTAGTGTTAGCTTGCGGGGGTAAGGCACAGTGTCCACCCCCACCTCCTCTAGATCCAAGTCTAAGCCGTTGGTGAGTGGGGCGGCCAGGGCAGGGTTAGTGGGGTTGGCTTTGGCATTGTCACCGGGAGCTGAGGCTGTCGTGGAGGTCTCCGTCCTCTCGGAGGCGCTGTGGGCGAAACGTAAGTGGTGTTGGTGCAGCCGCTCACTGCCGCTGTGAAAGCTGCTCTCCTGGAAGGAATTATGGGACATATCGCCAGCCTGGTGAGGGTGCGAGCTCATGAAGTCGTCGTCCGACACACGCTCCACAAAGTTGGAGGGAACGAGGCCTCTTCTACCGTCCATCAGCTCGCCTAAATGGTTTAACACAATAGTGTTAGTTATAGGTATGGTAGTGTTGTAGAAGGAAATTTAAAGTGCTAGAACCACAATGCTAGAGTGTATTGAGTAGTTGGTTATGACCTTTTAGTACACATAGTGTACATACATACACACATACATACATACATACATGCACGCAAACACATACATACATACACGCACACAGACATGCACGCACGCATACACACACACACACACACACACACACACGCACAGACATACACGCACACACACACATGCACACACATACATGCACACAGACATGTACGCACACATACATGCACGCACACAGACATGCACACACATACATGCACACAGACATGCACCCACACAGACATGCATGCACACAGACATGCACGCACACATACATGCACGCACACAGACATGCACGCACGCATACATGCACGCACACATACATGCACCCACACAGACATGCACGCACACAGACATGCACGCACACATACATGCACGCACACATACATGCACGCACACATACATGCACGCACACATACATGCACGCACACATACATGCACCCACACAGACATGCACCCACACAGACATGCACGCACACAGACATGCACCCACACAGACATGCACCCACACAGACATGCACGCACACATACATGCACGCACACATACATGCACGCACACATACATGCACGCACACATACATGCACGCACACATACATGCACCCACACAGACATGCACCCACACAGACATGCACGCACACAGACATGCACGCACACAGACATGCACCCACACAGACATGCACGCACACAGACATGCACGCACACAGACATGCACCCACACAGACATGCACGCACACAGACATGCACGCACACAGACATGCACGCACGCATACATGCACGCACGCATACATGCACGCACAGACATGCACCTACACAGACATGCACCTACAAAGACATGCACGCACACAGACACGCACACAGACAGACATGCACACACACGCACACAGACATGCACGCACACAGACATGCACGCACACATGCACGCACGCATACATGCACGCACACAGACATGCACCCACACAGACATGCACGCACACAGACATGCACGCACACATACATGCACGCACACATACATGCACGAACACATACATGCACCCACACAGACATGCACCCACACAGACATGCACCCACACAGACATGCACGCACACAGACATGCACGCACACAGACATGCACGCACACAGACATGCACGCACACAGACATGCACGCACACAGACATGCACGCACGCATACATGCACGCACAGACATGCACCTACACAGACATGCACCTACAAAGACATGCACGCACACAGACACGCACGCACACAGACATGCACACACACGCACACAGACATGCACACACACGCACACAGACATGCACGCACGCATACATGCACACACACATACATGCACACAGATACATGCACGCACACAGACATGCACGCACACAGACATGCACGCACACAGACATGCACGCACACAGACATGCACGCACACAGACATGCACGCACACAGACATGCACGCACACAGACATGCACGCACTCATACATACATACATGCACACATTCTTACACCCACACATACTTACACGCACACACACACATACATACATACACTAACACACACATACATAAACGCACACACACATATATATATACATACATATAAGCATTTATGAAAACCTTTTATTTATTTAAAAAATATATATATTTAAAAAAAATTAATTAATAAAAAAAAGTCTGCTCACGTCTATTTTTCACTAGTCTAGTTAAAAAATATTTCAACAGCTAATGCTAGTTCAAAATAAAAAAAAAAAATGTAAAAAATGTCTGTTTTTTATTCAGTGCATTTACAGCATCTACTGGGAATTTTGAACATTTAATTTGGTCTCATTTATCTCAATTAAATCAATGAATAAACTCACCCTCATAGAAGCCGTCATCATCCATGTCTCCATAGACGTAAATGTACTCTCCCGCTGTGAGGGGCAACTCAACCTCCGGGTTATCATTAGGACCATCATAGGGATTGTAGCTGCATTTAGAAATAAAAACAGGCCTACATTTAAAGTGTGTAATTTGTGCGATGTTTGTGGTAGTTTAGTAAATGCTGGAAGCAGAAATCATTAAATAAGTATAATGGTGTTTACCTGTAACGTGCAATGAAGACCTGGAGTTTAGCTGCTCCTTTACTGACCGAATACGGCGCTGGAGAAACGTCAATATCCAGCTCCTCAACTTCACTAGCAGTGTCCACCTGAAACACATACACAAATACTCAATATGACATTAATTAAATATTAAATGGATGATTGAATTACTGAATTTGGTTTTGTGATTTGGATCTAAAACAAAGTTTACCTCTTCTTCGGCAGGTTAAACCCGTTTTAATCTAAACCATTAATTCTCAACTTGTGGGTCTTGAAATGTCACAAATGTGTTACAGCAGGGAAAAACACTGCTATATGCAAATAATAGTATGCAACTAACCATACAATTGTGTATAGGTAAGATTATAAAACCCCCCCCAAAAAAAAAACGGATATACTTTTAATTTCCAGATGTTTTGTTGTTGATGTAAAAGGTTGTGTTCCCAATTAAACACTATGGAATCTACACTGTATGGACAAAAGGAGTGGGACACCTGACCTATACACCAACAGGGACTGTAATGACATTGCATTCAAACAGTCTTCATACATAGACATTAATATTGAGTTGGCTTTCAGTCTCTTCAGCCATATCAGCTGCACTCTTCTGGGAAGGCTTTCCATGATATTTTGGAGTGTTTCTGTGGGAATTTTTGCCCATTCATCCAATAGAGCATTTGTGAGGTCAGACACTAATCTTGGACAAGATGGCCTGGCTCGCAATCTCCGTTCCAGTTCATCCCAAACGTGTTTGATCGGGTTGAGGTCAGGAGGGGTCAAGTTCTTCCACACCAAACTCATCCAGCAATGATTTAATGGACCTTGCTTTGTGCACTGGGGTATAGTCATGTTAGAATAGAAAAGGGCCTTTCCCAAACAGTTCTCACAAAGATAGAAGCATAGCATTGTCCAAAATGTCTTGGTATGCTGATGCATTAAGATTTCCCTTCACTGGAAGTAAGGGAGCCCAACCCCTAAAAAACAACCCCACACCATAATCCCCCCTCCACCAAACATACAGTTGGTACAATGCAGTCATGCAGGTCATTTTAAAGGTGATTTTATACACCTGTGGCAATGGATCTGAGGCTCTGTTTACACCTGGTATTAAGGCGAGACACTACAGGTTAATAGGGTAACATTTTTAACTAGCAGATATCATCATGAAATTTTCCCAGTTGATTACCTACATTAAGATGAGAAAAAAATGTTTTACAAGTTTTCTGTAATGTTATGTTTAAATATGCAAATTAGGCATTATCTAATTAAATATGCGCTAATTTGCATATATTTTTAAAAACAAAATCTGTATATTGGATAAAGCCCGGTTCAAAATAATTTTTTTATTGTGTTCACATATTAGATGGGAAAAGAATTACAAAGGGATTTATGGATATCTACTTTTGTTATCCTGTAAATCAGAATATACTGTCAATAGCCTTAAAAAAATGATTTACGCCATGTTTTTTGGAATAAAATGTTATATAAATCAGGCTAGGAATAATATATTTACAAATCCCTCTGTAAATGTCTTTATAATATAACTAGGTACAAGACTGGAAAGTTTGGTGTATATAGGTGTTACTGAAGTGGAGATTTCGGACTTGGAGTATGAGAGAAAAGTCATTTTGAGAAAACGGGCTTTAAAGATTTAATATTGTAAAATTAGATTGCGCATTTAGAGTTAAATCTGCCCTTTCACTTTCACGATTGGCTGCTGATAAAAAGGAAATTACCATATTTGGATCTGGCAGTATCGTACAGGAGAGAGAGAGCTTTCTAACGGTGTGTGTGATGACGGGGTGCAGATCGCAATCGCGGAGCAGAGGGATGATTTATAACGACAACTTTTGATGAATTTATGAGAAATCTACAGACGCAAAAAGACAAAGTGTAGTAAAATAAAGACCTAAATGTGTATTTCGAACTTTTTTCACCACAAGTCTGAAAGAAGACATGTTATTGAAGACAAATATCCCAAAATCTCAAAATTGACCAGTAAAAAAAAAACGTTTTTGCCTGCCGTGTCTCGCCTTAAGAAGCGTTTTTGTCGATTGGATCACAGGTGGACCAGGCTAAATACAGGTTGTAAACAGGGTCTAAAACGTTTAGAGCTTGTCCACTTCCACTTCCAGAGGTAGTTTAAAACGCATTCGACCGGATTGCTTTTGTGGTGTAGACCCTCATGTAGTCGAATGTGTTCAAACAGCCACAAAAGTCCGTCTTCTCTCTGTCTACTGACCTAATGTACACTCCATGAGAAGAGCTCTAGCCAGACGCGATTTAAACTTTGTCGGCTGGAGACCCAAGTTTGGTTTGAAGATGAAAAACGTACCAAGCACAATGTTCTCTCACCATTCCTGATTTCTAACACACACTCACAGTGTTCGGCTGGTCTTGTGGCTGTCAGAGCAGAAACTGAAGCTGATGCTCTCTTGTTTTTCGGCCGTCTCCGGTCGCGTTCATGTGTAAATTCCACAAGCTTATTTCATCCATTAGATTGAAAGATCTGAAAAAGCCCAATATTTACCCGTCCATAGACCCTCCCCTCGAAGAAATCAGGACAGAAGTGGTTGAAAGTGGACAGAAGAGACGGATTAAAACACCAGGAGTAAACGTGAATGTGTCTCCCTCGTCTACTTGTGATCCGATCGAGCAAAACGCATCTTAATACCAGGTGTAAACAGGGCCTGATTGAAACACCTGAATTCAAGAATTAAAAGGTGAGTGCCAAAACTTTTATGTATCTAATTACAAAGATGTCAGGATGGACAAATTGCATAACACCCTCATCCTCAAAAACCATGAGCAAAACTCAAAAAGACAATTTAACTAAATTACTAAAAAAATATGCATACATTGCACTTATTTACTTATGCATGTAACCACTGGAAAATACCAGCATCTACATGTAGAACATTTATTAGTAAATAATAATGATAACAACAGGTCTGTCCCTTAGTAAACTTGCAGAGTCAGCAGCTGAAATCATCTACATCTAGTGATTCTGTAAGTAAGAAGTAAATTGACCCATGCATGCAGTATTTATAGCTCAAGGGTAAAACCTTTTATGGATAATCACTTACAACTACTACAACCTTCATAATCCAGCACTGCACAGGATTATCTCACTGAATATCAGCTTTAGACGGCTGCACGCGCGCCGGAGAGCGTCTGAACTCTGACCCGGGGCCAGTTTTTAAACTTCACAGCTAAACATCAAACAAAAGCTTGAAGGTACACTCAACCCTGCCATTCATGAAATTAAATCCAGCATACTAGATAATTCTGCAAAAAAAAGAGTGAAAGAAATGACTCTAATGTGTCTAAGTTTGTAACCTTTTTTACCAAAGTCCCAGTTTATTCCGACCTCTGTAAAGATATTAACTTGTTAGCAGTGTTATTTCAGTATCATCAATACACTATTATAGCATTTATTAATATTTAGATTTTTTTTACATTTTCAAATATTTTTAATTGATTTTGATTGAATTATATTTTAATTTTAAGGTTTAAATATTTGTATAGGTCTATTTAATTTGTATTCATTTTATTTAAATAACATGGGCAACTAACTGAAATAAAATAAGTTTAACTTAAGTTAACAATTTATTTAACAGAGCCACCAGGCACTGTTTTATGCAAATGAGCGGCCGAATTGCATTAAAGAATTTTCTGTTAGAACGGTGTCGTGTAAGTTAATAACTAATGATCGTTGCGATGGAAGTGAATCAATCATAACTAACTTTATCTGGACAATAACTTTATTCTAGAACTGCTGTAAAGCCAAAACAATCTCTGTTACTTTAATTTCCCATTATCACTGTAAACCTGCTTTGAAACGGTCCATATTGTTAAAAGCGCTATATAAATGAAGGTGACTTGACTTGACTATTTATTTAAATTTCTATAAATTCTTCGTGCTAGTTTCAGTTGTGTGTGTAGTGGTGTAGTTGTTCTCACCTCATGTGTAGGGCTGGCCTTTCGGGGGCTGGCCGGGCGAGAGCCAGTGGATCTGGGCGAGAGGTGCGTGGTCTCAGATCTGGGGCTGGACGTGGAGCCGGACTTCACACTGATGACGGGCAGCTCTCGATGTTTGGTGGTCGGTGAGCGCTCGGGACGGGACAGTTCAGCCGCGTGTGGAGTGGAGACCGTCCGCAAGACGGCAGCCACATCTAACAGAGACAGAGAGCATGCAATGAGCGTAGGGAAATACAACCAGTATGACTGACTTTCTTCAATGGAGCACATACGAGCAGGGCCTAAAACTAACTTCTTCCCACACCTGCCAATGGCCGGTGACTTAAGAAAATTATTTTAAAAAAGTAAATATTTCTTACTAGCCATGAAGCTGTTTTTGCACAAACAGACAGTTATGATAACAGAATTTTCAGGTACAGAAATGTAATAAAGTAATCAAATGTAAAATAACGCATACTCTTTACTGTATAAACTAAGCCTAATCCTTATTAAAGTTACAAAAGTTATTCAGTCAAGAACAGCGAGTGAATTTTGTCTTTGTCTATTGTTTGATTAATGTAATTATAGAGACGGCAGAAGGAATATTAGGCTGGTGTCACTTAAAGAAACACGGATCCAATATACTAATACAATATGCGTTTTCTCTCTACTGTCTATGTTCACTTAACACATAATAACTGACTATGTTTAGGAGGATTTTCAAGCGGCAAGAAGAGAGTTTAATTCAGTGCTTGTGTGCTGTCTGAGATGCAAATTTCTGGGCATGCACTTTGGATGTTTGTGCACAGAAAACTTACACACAGCGAGTAATGAATCAAGTTCTCTTTCATGTCTTGTTGCACTTGAGTGTTTCAATTGGCAAGGCTTAAACTTCCGTGATGATGCAGTAGGCTACTGGCCTGTTAACTGTGCCAAAGCGTTGTTCACGTTCATGTTTTTACAACATTGCATTGCTAGAATTAATGACAATATTACCGGCCAACAGGCGATTGACACCTTTTCATTACTCGCCAACACCAATTTTTTACTCGCATTAGGCACTTGGCATTCATTTTTAGGCCCTGCATACAAGGTATGTTCTCAAAAAATAGATAAACATTTATATGCATGTGTGCACATAATGCTTTGAGAGTTTACAAGCATGTGTTTATGTCTCTGTCTGATTTATCTGTGTGTATTGGTGACTCTAGTCATCCTGTGATCTACATGCCGGTCGTAGTACACATCCTTCCCCTCGTCCCTCTGCTTACATTCATTAATCGCTTGCCTGCTTTAAAATGAATGGCAATCTGAGCCATTCAGACATTTCACTGAGCATTTCCATCAGCAACTTTAAAAAGACTTTCTTATATTGCAGTGGATTAATCAGAATGAGGCAAATAAAAACACAAAAGTGCATGATAACATGTAAACATGCTGTTGGATTTGCATGATAAACATAATAATGCATCCACATATACAGTAGAAGATTAGGACTATGTTGGGATTCAGAATGGAGTCCTTACAGCAGATTGTGCAGTACATAGTACTATTTTTAAAGCCCCCCAGTGGAGAAAATCAAGTTTTAATGTTGTTTATATGTCTATGTGGTGTTTTTAATATGCTTTAAGAAAAACCATGTGTAAATTCATAAGTCAACACCATTGCTGAGTATTTTCTGCAGTGAACCAAAGACGCTCCTGTTTCCTTCATTCACAAACATGTGACCAATCCTATCACGGGCTTTTTCTATCATTGAGCACAAGAACACCTTTAAGAGGGGACAGGATAAATTGGGGACATATAGCGGGTGAATTATGTAGGCTATATGATGTATATTACGATGTTATGATAAACTATATGCCTTTCTCCACTGACTTTCTATGATGTTCAAAGCAAAGAAGATTTTTAGAAGGCAGACTGAGATGACGAACGTGAACATGGTTTGTGTAACATAAGCAGCACATTTGATATCGTAGTCAAACAAAAAGCTGATTATATCAGTAACCATTATGAGTCCAACGTTCCAGAGAGCGATACATAAAACTCATTACCATTCTGATACATGGACTTGTAGACGAGACTGAATGATTCACTCTTCCTCTTCTGAATCAGTTTCTGCTTCAAACATATATGACTGAATTAAACCTATATTTCCACTTGCCATTGTGTAGCCAACTTTACTACAGTAAAGATGAGCGAGTGGATCAGGTAATCCAAGTTGGAATGAGTGAGTGGAGGCGGGGGCTAATTTGCATATTCATGGCCATGTATACAAAATGATGCAAGGGTGTAGAGTTACAATCAAGCTATTTTAAGGCATGAAGAAATTATTTTTATAGCAAACAAACATTTAAATGTGTCATTTTGACTATTAAAGATGTTTTAATTATTGACTGCATGGGGACTTTAAAACAAGTACATGAAGCAGTCTGCCATTTCATGCAATAGTATGCCACACTTTTGCCACATGACCTCACTAGATTGCACGCTAAATTTAGTAAGTGTCCAATTATCAACATAGTACAAGTACTATGGTAGTATACCATTCTGAAAATAGTCAATCAGCAGCTGTCAGGGAGAACAGATCACCATAGTGAATTCTGATTGGTCCATCAGAATAAAGCAGCCAATCAAATCCTCACAAAGCTAAGAGACATGCAATGTCCTACCAATTATGTAAGTGATCATTTTCATATGACAAATACCGATACAAACCTCACATTAACCAGGTGAGAGCTGCAAACAGTACCATCGTCAATACACAGAACGCGTACAACATCACATAGAGGATTATTTTATGGTTCAGGATAGGGGTGGGCGGTATGATCGACTTGTTTCTCAGATTATATATTTTTATACCACCCAGCTCTAGCTCAGGACAGATCGTATTACAAATTCATCATGGATGTGACCACTTCTGCCCACGGTCACAGTCCATGTGTTATTCATGCGACGTCTTCCATTCAAGACAAACACAGCCTAGAATGAAACCAAGTTAAATAGTACCAGTCTCAGAGGCGTCACAGAGGGCTTCATTACCCTCCAAACTCCAGAACGCGATGTCTTCCCATGAAGAATTTGTGCCTGGAAAAATAGGGGATAATGCAGACGGAATCCACTTATGGATCTCTCAGATACACATACAGTACTTGGGCTGCGTTTCAAAACCTAGTGAGATGCCAACCTAGACAGCATTATAAAGCATCATAGGTGTGATCCTGACACAAAAGCTGCTCTAAAAGGTAGGCAGCAGCGATACAACGATAACTTATAAGATACCTTGTTTCGGCCTAATTCTATGGCAACATACTGTAGTGTGTAGGCAAACCCAGAATGCATTATAATAGAAAATTGAATTGACAAGAACTTGAGCAAAAATTGATGCATCTCTTGATGGAAATAACATCACAACATTTATTTCCGTCAAGAGGTGCATCATTTTTTTGCTCAAGATCTTGTATTGCCAATGCAAGAGTGTTCTGCACTGGGTAAAGTCTCCTCCAGCACATCCCCAAAGACTTTCAATGAATTTAAGCTCTGGACTTAAATTGGACCTGGATTCTTCAAGCTCCTCCCAACCATTCTTTCACAATTTGAGTCTGATGAATCTTGGCTTGGTCAACCTGGAATATGGCCATGATGTGTCTTCCTACATGGTTGTTTAAGAAATGAAAAGCTACACACTCCATCAGTTAGGGTTAGAATAACTGTTGCCAAACATATAACAAGCTAGAAAGATAATAATCACTGCAATAATGATCCAATCATAGACTCGTAAGCATTTGCCTATTTAAAGAACAGCAACTTTTTTTTGGCTGGGCAGACTACCGTTCAGAAGTTTGGGTTGGTAAAATTGTTTAAATTTTTGGCAAATAGGACCATGCACACGGCCATATTGCGTCATCAGCCCATTTTACTGCACAGTTTCTCGCCCGTCACAGAGGATTGTTATTGTACACTTATTTGATAGATCACGGTATTGATTGAGCATTGTAGCCTATTAGCAAAAAGTTTCTGTATAGTATAGTATAGTGCAGTATAGTATAGTGCAGTATAGTATAGTGCAGTATAGTATAGTATAGTGCAGTATAGTATAGTATATAGTATGGTACAGTATAGTATAGTATAGTATATTGCAGTATAGTATAGTGCAGTATAGTATAGTGCAGTATAGTATAGTATAGTGCAGTATAGTATAGTATATAGTATGTTACAGTATAGTATAGTGCACTATAGTGTAGTATAGTGCAGTGCAGTATAGTATATAGTATGGTACAGTATAGGCTTGGTCAACCTGGAATATGGCCATGATGTGTCTTCCTACATGGTTGTTTAAGAAATGAAAAGCTACACACTCCATCAGTTAGGGTTAGAATAACTGTTGCCAAACATATAACAAGCTAGAAAGATAATAATCACTGCAATAATGATCCAATCATAGACTCGTAAGCATTTGCCTATTTAAAGAACAGCAACTTTTTTTTGGCTGGGCAGACTACCGTTCAGAAGTTTGGGTTGGTAAAATTGTTTAAATTTTTGGCAAATAGGACCATGCACACGGCCATATTGCGTCATCAGCCCATTTTACTGCACAGTTTCTCGCCCGTCACAGAGGATTGTTATTGTACACTTATTTGATAGATCACAGTATTGATTGAGCATTGTAGCCTATTAGCAAAAAGTTTCTGTATATTTTTTATTTTTGCAAAGGTTCCTTTAGGAAAGTGGTCTCAAACTCAATTCCTGGATGGCCACACCTCTGCACAGTTTTGCTCCAAACCTAATCAAACACACCTGATCCAGCTAATCAAGGTCTTCAGGATTACTAGAAACGTCCAAGCATGTGTGAGTTGGAGTCGGTTGGAGCTAAACGTTGAAGAAATCAGCTAGCTAGTCCTGACTGTTTCCCGAAATTGGTCGTTCAACCACGTTGGTTAATGATGTCACGCATGTGGTGGAGTAATAACTTCTTTTAATGAATCTGTTGAGATCAAATTAATGCTAGATGTTTTGCTATAAATTACGGACATGAGGACTATTTTAAAATTTTCTCAGTTATTTTGCTCTATTTCCAGATTCAATCATAGGCTCGTTGTTACATGGTAGAGCACGTTCGCACATGCGCACTCTTCAGAAACAACGCTTTAAATCTCTTGATAAACGAAAAGACGTAAATGACATTTGTATGTATTCTAAATAAAAGATACAGATTGCACTGAATGTCAGCTTGCTTATTTTGATCAAGACAAGGATTTATTAAGTCCACATGTCAAGCAAACAAGAAACTATGCTTCTAACCGCAGCTCGAGAGCTGTAGTTCAAACCACACAATTTTTCGATGCTGTTTACGAATGTTCGTTAGAACTATGTGTTCGGGAAACACGGACTCGTTGAACTTTGCTGATAACGACGGAACTTGCGACCAAAGTTGGCTAACAATGCTTTCGGCCAACGCACCCCTGTGCAGAGCTGTGGCCCTCCAGGAATTGAGTTTAAGACCACTGCTTTAGGGGCTTGGTAAAAACCCGTGGTTATTGAAAGAAAACAAGCTGTCAAAAGGATTGAATCCAATATCTGATGAGAGATTTATAAGCAAGTTAAAAGGCCAGTCATTTTTGACCTGGAACACCAAATTAGGTAAAGGATTTCAACCCAGCACAAGGGTTAAATTAGCGTACCAGTCTCACCAGGCAGGCCGAGCCCATTGGTCAGCTGGGTCAGACTGGAGCCCGACAGGTCGATCTTTGAGGCCTGAACCCGAAACTTGTCCAGTTCCTGTGACAGCATCCCAAACTGTTCACTCTGACTGCGGCATTTATCCTCCAGCTCCCGAACTTTTGCCTACACAGGGTCGACATTAACATGCACACATTAATTCATAAGATACATAAATATGTTAAACATAACCGTTTGTTTGATGAAGAAATGCAGATGCAAAAAGCAATGAATGATGCACTGCAAAAGAGGGATTAGCCAATCAGAGCATGTGATGATGCAATGAATATGTGACATAATCTATTCAGCGTCTATAATTGGGCAAATCTCAAGAGTCAAATTATAGCTTGTTCATCTCAATAAACTATGAATATTTATAAGAACTTTCAAGCTATAATTGTTTGTGGTTTACAAGACATTTTTGTGAACTTTAGGATATTAATCTCAGAAAAAATACACAACTATAACTAAATGAATACAAGAAGAGTTTGAGGCTATAAAAATAAAATCATCCAACATGTGATCTCCTTAACAAGACATATGATTTGTGATATTATATAATTACTCGCTGAAGTTTATTACTTGGTGTTTGTGGTGTGTTCAAATCACTAATCACATGCTCTATTTATTTAGGAATATTCAGACTCTTCATTTTAATAGTTCTCATATATCTTAATATTTGTGTCAATGAAACCTAAACCCTTTAAAATCATAAAAATCTGGTGTGTAGGTTTTCTAGATAACAATTTTAATGCATCGAGTCACATGACATGTGCACATAAAAGCTTAATAAATAAAAGCAACAAGTGCAGTGGAGGCAGAAGGTGAACAGTGGAGGCAAAGGAAAAGGGTTAAAGCCGAGTGTAAAATACTAGCGTGTAGTAAAGCATTCAAAAGAGCTTGAGCTCGTGAGACTACGGTGAGCTAGTTTCACTTCCGGCTCTGTGGTTCAGTTTCCTGGCATACTGAACATACAAGGCTCAAAAACACTCTCACACACACATTAACTAGCCGACTGTTGTTGAGTCGCTGCTCTCAGCCCTAAAAATAAAGAGTTTCCTGTAAAACTCTCACCTCAAAAGTCTCGTGTCACATTTAAACTTCAGAATTCTCACAATTAACTTTGACACATGGCACAGAAAATACTCTTTGACAAAAACAAAACAAAAAGCGGAATAGCACCCAACTGAATAGCACCCAACAGTGTTTTTAGCCCTTCCTTCATGTTTAAAACATTTATTTGAGCGCTAAAAACTATAATAGAGATGTCATGCTAAACACACAAAAACACCTTGTGAACACCTTTAGCCTTGTGGTTTAAGTAAACTGCAAAACAGATCTCACAAACCACACACACACATATGCGCACACACACACACACACACACACACACACACACACACACACACACACACACACACACACACACACACACACACACACACACACACACACACACACACACACACACACACACACACACACTGTTTGTTTGTGAGGAAATTGCATAGACTTCCATGGGTTTTGCTTCAGGTTAGTGATATTATCTATGGCCTAACCCAACCTCTACCCATCACAGAAACACTAGATTTAAAGAAAAACATATTTTGGCTGATTCATCAGTCTCTCCAGGATTTCACGGGACTTTTTAAAAAATTTGCTGTGGCAATATTTTTTGCTGTTTTGCAGTTAAAACCCACCAATAATGATGATGCACTTTTAATTAGTGTTAGTGACAGTAAGAGTGCAATTACCTGTAAATACTTGTTTTTTTGGTGCATATTTACTGAAACTGTGGTTCTGGTCCCACATGCACTAGGCAGTGGTGACACCAGCATAGAAATACTCAAAATTAAGTTTTTCTGAAAATTCAGAATTGTGTTGGACACTAAACCTTCTGTTGTGATCAGTGACACTGATTATAGTACACATTTTAAATGTTATAAATTAGTATTTAATGTTTTTACAATTCCACAATTATATCATTGTCTATTATTAGAGTATCGTCAGGGATTGCATTTAAAAAGTGCATATCCAGTGAAATAATTTTTCAAATCTACAAGTGAAATGACGCATTTAACAGGAGTAGCAAATTTTAGCCCCAATATACATTAATTTCAGTATTACATAGTATTTTAATTGTTTCATTAACCTCTAGAAACTTTTTATTTCAACAACTTTTATTACTCAGGTTAACATTTTTTTTGCGGAAAAATTGTGGAAAGACGACAAAAATGTGAGCTGCCACAAATTATGCAGAGTTTGCTTGATGTTGCATTAAATTCTGCAGACAGTAAAATGTCCTCACTAGTCAGTTGTCATATTATTTCACTATATAAGTGAGGAAAATTGGCCCGTACAAGTATAGTTAAACAAGCACACACACACACGCTCCAGAAACTGAACCTAACTTGGCTCTAAACAGACACAAAGGGTTTGGGCCTAATGAATGTTTTGGAGCGGTTCTGGTACCTGCATGCAGTCCAGTGTATTCTGGTTAGCGGCCAAAAAAAACACAGAGTATAAGAAAGAGAGAGAGAGAGGAAACATCATGCATTTCAAAAGCAGTCCAAGCAGATATTAGTTCAGATTATTAAACGCTGCAATCCAGAACCTGTTGAACCGCATCACTGCTGAATGTATCTACTGTAACTCCTCGAGAAATGCACAAAAAGAGTTTATGAAGCTATATTTACATCAAGTTGCAAGTTACCAGACTAAAATACGTCGTTCTAACCACATACCACATTTTTCTGGATCAAATGCAAGGACAATTGTGCAAAATAATTCTGCGCTGTAAACTCTCAGACAGCAATCAGGAACCTGCACCTGTAGCTGAACTGGCCAAGCGCGCAACGTCAAGATCAAGGGTTTGAATCTCACTGACACTGATATAGTATAAAAGTTAAATGCAATGTGAGTCACTCTGGATAAAAGCACTATAACACCATAATCAAAGAGAGCACTCTTAATGCTCATTATTGCCTTGCTGAATTTGTTTAATTTAATTGTATTGTATACTTATTTTATTAACATTACAGGACCCTTATTTTTTTAATATTTATGTTTTGGCTTTATTGTATGTAAAGCAACTCAAGGGACATTGAAATGATAAAGTACTAGTAGGTAAACAGGGCCCTCTGGAGGTTGAAGATACAATCATCAGTGATGCAGTTTAGAGAGAGAGAGAGAGAGAAACAGGAAACGCATCACATCAAACAGGAAGTGCACACGCTGTACTCTACCAGCTCTCTGTGCAATACGAGCTGCACCAGATCCTGAGAAAGACACAATTCAGTTAAACAACGCACAAACACACAATCATTAACACCCCAAGCATCATAGACAGTCAGTTTCTGTCATCCACTCATCACACTTCTTTAGTTAATGAAAATCGGTTAGTTTAAACTGTGTATGAAACTATCCTGACAAACACAAAAGCTTAGCAGTGTGATGTGATGTGAAGCTCACCTCCAGCATCTGCACCACACCTTCATGCTCTCTTTTGGCAAATAACTGAGCCTGTGGAACCAGAACACACTCTTAAACACAAAATAACACATATAACCATCTTATACATACATACATACATACATATATACATGTATATACACACAGTGGTGGCCAAAATGATTAGAACGGTAAGATTTTTTAATGTTTCAAAAGAAGTAAGCAAATATAATTTTACACAATACCCAGGCCAGCACTGTGAACTAATATGAACAATGAACAATACTGTAGTATTTTTTTTATAAACCAGCATTAACAAAGGTTAAGAAATGCTGTAAAAATATATATTCCTTATAGTTAGTTAATGTTAACGTACACTGCCGTTCAAAAGTTTGCGATCAGTACGTTTTTTTTTGTTTTTAAAAGTCTCTTCTGCTCACCAAGGCTAAATTTATTTGATTAAAAATACAAAACAAACAGTAATATTGTGAAATATTATTACACTTTAAAATAACTTTTTTTTATGTGAATATATAGTAAAGTGTAATTTATTCCTGTTATCAAAGCTGTATTTTCAGCATCATTACTCCAGTCTACATGATCCTTCAAAAATCACTCTAATATGATGATTTTCTGCTCAAGAAACATTCATGATTATTATCCATGTTGAAAACTGTTTTTTTGATGAATAGAAAGTTCAAAAGAACAGCCTTTATCTGGAATAGAATCTTTTGTTACATTATGTGCTTTGATAAATTGAATGCATCCTTGCTGAATAAAAGTATTAATTTCTTTACTTTCTTAAAAAAAAAAAATCTTACTGGCCCCCAACTTTTGAACTGTAGCGTATAATGTTACAAAAGATTCTATTTCAAATAATTGCGGTTCTTTTGAACTTTCTATTCATCAAAGAATCCTGAAAAAAAAAATGACACAACTGATAATAATCATAAATGTTTCTTGAGCAACAAATCATCATATTATACTGATTTCTGAAGGATCATGTGACACTGAAGACTGGTTTCAGCAAAAATTCAGCTTTGATCACAGGAATAAATTACAATTTAAAATATATTAAAACAGAAAACATTTATTTTCAAATTGTAATAATATTTCACAATAATACTGTTTTTTTTTAATCAAATAAATGCAGCCTTGGTGAGCAGAAGAGACTTCTTTTAAAAACATTAAAAATCGTACCGATCCCAAACTTTTGAATGGCATTGTATACATTAATAAATGAGACATGTAAAGTGTTTTAGGCAAACTCAATATGCAAGAATGTGATTTCGCTTAGAATGACAACAGATGGGGACATTTAATTTTATATTTAACAATATTACAACAACATTATTTTCCTGTTGTCTCTGTAAAGCTGCTTTGAAACAATCTGTATTGTAAAAAGCGCTATATAAATAAAGGTGACTTGACTAACAGATCATCGGAGTTCATGAATACGAAGCACAAACATCGCTATGTAAATTATGAGTGTGCTAACAGGACTGACCCGCTGAAGCCGCTTGATTTCATCCTGCTTGAACGTGAGGATTGCCAGTGCCTGTTCATGCTCCAGTTCCAGCTGTTGCCTGCGATCGGCGACCTCTCGCATGTGCTGCCACAACACAACCACACAAACCAGTCACACCAAACTGTGGGGAAGCCCATTAAACGGGATTCTGAGTGTGTGTGTGTGTGTGTGTGTGTGTTACCTTTAGGACCTGCTCTAGGTTCTCCAGCTTTGCACGGAGTCGCTGGTTCTCCTCCAGTACTGAACTATGCTGAGCGCTCGAAACACAGAGCTGTTCCTTTAGCTCCTCATTTTCAGCCTGAGACTACAGAAACATGGTAACACTTTACAATAAGATTCATTAGTTGCATTAACAAACATGAAATAACAATGATCAATATTTATTCATCTTTGTTAGTTAGTTAATACAAATCCAGCTGTTCATTTTTTGCTCAAGTTAGTTCACAGTGCAATAATACAAAAATACAACCTTTGATTTTAATAATGTATTAGTAAATGTTGAAAGTAATATTAACTAAGATTAATAAATGCTGAAGAAGTATTGTTCATTCTTAGTTTATGTTAACTAACGTAGTTAACTAATGAACCTATGTAAAGTGTTACCAGAAACATTCTATGGTTACACTGGTTTTTAATACCAAGGGGATCATAAAAAATGGCATTTTCTATTTAAAGACCTGGTATTCTTAAATTGGTATCAGCAGGTACATTACTTAAATAACCCACTGACAACGTGCCCTGCTATAGGGGCAACAAGTGCTAAAGAGAACCTATTATGCCCATTTTTAAAGTCTTAATGTTGTTTTTGTACTCTACTAGAACAGGTTGATTATTTTCCCAGAAACATTATATGGTTACACTGGTTTTTAATACCCAGGGGGATCATAAAAAACTTCATTTTCAATTTAAAGACCTGGGCTGAATCCGAAATCGTCCCCTATACCCTCATATAGGGAATTATTCGAGGGGACATCCATTTGTAGTGGTGTCCAAAACCATAGTGGACGTTATTGAGTACATTTAATAACGCAATAACGAGTGTTCAGCCAATGTACACTCAACGACCGTCCGAATTCACTCCCTCATTTTCATTCAGTCCTTCAAGTGTACTGTATTAGTGGACTAATGTAGGGAATAGGGACTGAGGGTTTAGGGGGTGATTTCAGATTCAGCCCTGGTATTCTTAAATTAATTGACAATTATCAGCAGGTAAATTACTTAAACAACCCACTGACAACATGCCCTGCTATAGAGGCACACTAGTGTTAAAGAGGACCTACTACTGAACATCGCCTGACTAAAAGACATCAGAGAAAGTAGGCCATGCTTGCTCCTGTCCCCTTAAGACAATCAGGAGAAATTTTCATATGCCCTATCTCTAAAAGACAAGTGTGCATCCCGCATCGGACTATACAGTCATCAAATAACCCACAAATTACAGGAGAAGTCATCATCGGATGACGATGGACGACCCAGAAGTTTACTTCCTGTCTCTATGAAGCCCCTCCTTCTGAAAAGCACACTGTGCTCTGATTGGTCGGCTGGATCAGTGTGTTGTGATTGGTCAAGGGCTTCGGGTGTGTTTGGGAAATGTCCCGCCCCTTACCATAACCGCCAGTTTCAACACACTTCTAACTCACTCAACCAGGCCCTTTATTCGTATGAATTATTTAAATTAGGAATATTGTGACGTGTTTGTTCCTGGAAGAAACTCAAGACGCGTTTGAAACTCAAGAAAATGGAGGCATTTCAGGGAGTTCAGAAACACTGACACTGATATAGAGAAGAACTCCCGCTGGAGGGACTTTTTCACAGCTTTTTCATGCGCAAACAGCAACATTACACACTATAGAAATGTAAAAAAGCATATTAGGTCCTCTTTGATAACTTTATACGTCGAGCGGTGAGCGTTTCACCTGGTCAAGCAGCTGAGCCTTTCTCCTGAGGAGTTCTGCCTCCTCTTCTAAGTGCTCATTTCTGCTGCGCTCGTCCACAAGCTGGTTCTCCTGTGAACACACACACACACACACGCCTTTAGCGTCTATCACAGGTTCGCGTTTAAAGTCTGTTTAGAGAGAACGGTGTCGTCTTACCGGCCCCTAATTTAATGACAAATTATCATTTAGACGGAAGTGAATCAATCAAAACTAACTTTAGCTGGAAATAACATTATTCAAGAACCACTATAAAACCAAACCAATCTCTGTTACCTTAAATTATATGTTTATCTCTGTAAAGCTGCTTTGAAACAATCTCCATTGTTAAAAGCGCTTTATAAATGAGGATGACTTGACTTGACACACACCGAATTATCAAGTCTGAAATGCAGGAGACATGCAAATAAGCATTCAAATAAAGAGAATCACTCACCAAATCGAGACATCGTTTCTGTCTCTTCCGGACCTCATGCTCAAGAATTTCACATTCTTTCCTCTTCTTGCCCAACTCACTTTCCTACAGAGACATCAAATAACCTTTTCAGAAACATGAATAGCATAGAATGTTTTGAATAGCATGAATAGCAGTCATGCATGATAAAAAAATTTAAAAAATTATATATATATATATATATATATATATATATACACACACACACACACACATACACTGTATTTATAGTTTAAAAATAATTTTGAAAATAGCAATTTCTAAAAGATAAAATATAATATTTTGCGGCTGCACAAAACCAGAAAATTATATATATATATATATATATATATATATATATATATATTCTGTCAAAAATGAGATAATAATATTGAGTGAATGCTCTCCACACATAGTATACGCTCATCAAATACTTTCACTTCAAACTCACTAAATCCCAGCCTCAGCCCATTCAGAAATGCCGGTACTTGGGTAGAAACCTTTTTGAAGTGTATCAAAACTTTTCACCAAAGTTTTACATGAATTTTAAAACAATACCCATTCCTGTCTTAGGACAACTTTGATTAACTTTTTGATCCACTTCAAATGTTGACTACTGTATATTTCCACTATAAAATTTTTGAAGACTTCCATCATCATTTTTAAATTCCCTGATAGTTCCAGGTTTTCCATGACTGTGGAAATCCTGTATATATTTATTTGTCAGATCAATTTCATTCATTTATTTGTCCCAGGCTCACATGAATTTGACATCATGACATTTTTGGGAGTGCAGAATCTGTGCATATAAGAGTATTTGATGCCTGAGATGTCAGTGTAAGTGTACGTGCATCTCTAGGTCAGTGATCATGTGACTTTTACCAGCAACTGAAGACGCTCTTCTGTGGTCTGCTCTTCCTGGTGGGCGGGGCTTGTGCCCTGTTCGGGCCTTACATTTGTTTGGGACTCCTCCCACTCTGCAGGAGTCTCCTCCCCCTTAGCAGGGGCCTCATCTACTACTGTGGGCAGGGTTTCAAACGCAACCTAAAGTAAAAGAAAAAAAAGCTAAAATACCTATAAACTGAAACCAAACATGCAGCAGAAGAGGGTCGCGCACGCTATTCCATGTTTTAGAATTTAACATTGAAAATGCATATAGATATACTACTAATGACAAACCCTAAATCTAATTCTCATAATACAAAAATCCTGCAAAGATATAGTACAATGAATTTTAGATTCAAACAAACAAATAAATAAATAAATGCATGAAACGAACACTATTATGATACATGCATACATTACCATTTAAATAAACAAATAAATACATTTTACAATAATGACAAAAAAATGTAACTACAGTACATTACTGATAAGTGAAGGGTGTGGTCATGAATTTGTTATGAAAATAGTTAACTAAAAATCTTAATGGTCATCAAGTTGAAATGAAATGCAATTCCTTTAAGGTTCATAATGCGACCTATTTCTGAGTGAAACTGCATATTCAAAAACAAAAACATTGACATTTCTTGTCAGTTTTCATGAGATTTGTCTTTCTACTGTTCATATCAAATGGTCATTTAGTTTTTTTTTTTGAAGACATAAGTCATGGGAAAAGATGACATTTGTCTCAGCTCGTCTTTACTCAGAAGGTTAAGGGTCAAATGCCTTAGTGGCTAATTTTAGGGGCCGTACCTACTTACGCTCTAAGTGGAACTATTCCACTGTGGCCAAAGCCACGACCTGGTAACAGGATCAAAGAGCCGACGCAGCGCAGCCGGGACGAAGAGTCAGCTTCGTCAGCATTCAGACCGCACTACACACTCATTAGCATCACACACACACTCTCACTGACTGCCCAACACACCAAACTTTAGCACTTATACAAGCTATATTCATAACATACCGAAGCAGATCCATAAAGAGGAGGAATATTTAGCCTGTCAGAAAAAAATAAATGCTAGTTTGTTATTTTATTATATTATAACGATTCAGCGCAACTGTCGGCTATCCAATCCATTTTCTCCAAAGAGAAATTGAATATTACAGTATAAAACCTTTTCAAACAAATGAACTTAAAGGCGTCCTATGATGCTTTTTAATGTTTTCCTAGAGTGTGAAGTATCCGTTTGTGCATGTATACGATCTGCAAAGTTACAAAGCTCACAGTCTCCCACGTGAGAACAGAGAACACTGATCCAGACCTCAAAGTCCAGATATTACCTCAAACGTCTACATCACAAAGCGAAATATTAGCATAACACTCGCCATACACAAAGAGAGAAGATGCTGTGTGTTTGGATGCAAAAGCCTAACCGCTGTGTTTGGCCTTCTAAAAACTGATGAAATTAGGAATCAGAGGTTAAGATTGATTTATAAAGCTGTTCCTGAGCAGAACAACCCAAAAGTTTGCTTGTGTAAAGCGTAAAGCTTGTGCTGAACCTAAGAAAGTATTTGAACAAAGACTGAAACGTTCTGCTCAAGTCTTGCTTGGAAAGTTGTTTCCGATCGATTGGCTTGATCATCTGCATTTTCAGAATCCGACTCGGGCTCGAAATGATATGATAAAACCGACGACATTGTTATTAACTGTGTGTTTGCAAATGATTAATGCCTTGGAAGCTGAAGCTCGTGATTATGGTAGAGGTCGTTACATTTCCGACACACACTCAAGGTGTTCGGCCAATCACAACGCACTGGGCCTGCTGGCCAATCAGAGCAGAAGGAGGGGCTTTTGTAGAAATCAAAGCGTTTCAGACAGACTGCGAATAGAGGAGCTGCAATAATGTACAGCATCGGTTCCCAGCAGGGGGTCTCGGCCCACCAGGGGGCGCCAGCGAGCTCTTTGGGGGTCGCGTCATATTTTGAAAAGTGTTGAACAGTGAGCATTAAAGCAGCAGTCCGTAATTTTTTTTGTGTTCAAAATTGACTAAATTTATATAATGAGCGAGTACATCATGCATCCCTTTTCCAAACCGTGTTTTTGTCTTATCCCGAGTCACTATGGTACACCTATAATAAGTGTTTATATTGGGACTATTTTACACTGGTTCGGGTCGCACCGCGTCATAGACATAAACAGAGAGAAGTTGCTCCGGCTACAATGTTTTTCCGCAAGACGCAGTATTCTGTTAATAAACGCATGTTTATTAATCGCTAGAGCGTCAAACGATCATATTACATTAGCTAATTTTATTCACGATCCCCTGGCTGACCAAAAAATGGGTTTTTAAAGAAGTCCCAGACACCAGTCATTTTGTTATAGCCTATATTAATTACTTTTTCCCTACACACCAGTGTGAATAATGATATTTTTGTTAATGCATTTCAAATAGGGCCAATTAATAGCTACTCCTAGGCTTACGTTTTTAAATTACAAATGGCCTACTGATGTTTTTGTTATAGTATTTTCAATATTATACGCTATTATTTGTGCATAAACATATCTGGTTATAGTAATAAACATACTGTTTGTTTAAAAACAAAACATTTTGTCATCTTTGCTGCAAGCTTACAAGAGCGACAATATCATTAAATGTGAAGGGGGGCCCTAAAATATTTTCTTGGGAAAAAGGGGGTCTCAGACAACCACTGATGTACAGTATGTGAAAATAATGTGTTTTTTTAACATTAAAGCATGTTAACCTATTCTATTACATCCAAAAACTAAATAATGAACTTTTGAAATACCATTATATGACCCCTTCAAAATATATTGTTCTGTTCCTTATAATCAATGAATGCTTAATGAGACGAGTTGTTCGTTCCATCATAAAATACTTAAAATTATCAGTGTACGCGAGTATATGAAACAGTGTCAATCGCCAGCTGGCCGGTAATATTTTTGTGAATTCTAACAATGCATTGTTGTGAGAACATGAACAGAATGTGAACAACGCTCGGGACAGTTGACAGGCCAGCGCTGCATCTTCACAAAGGTTTAAGTCTTACCAATGAAATATTCAAGCACAAGAAGACACGAAAAGGAACTCAATTTATTACTCGTTAGTGAAGCGCGCACCTAGAAATCCACGTCTCAGACAGCACACGAATACTGAATTGAGCTCTCTTTCATGTCTTCTTACGCTTGAACGCACATATTAAAACTAAATGATGTCAAAAGGCCGTCTTGGCAAGTATCCTCACATACATTTTTTTTTAAAAGTTTATTTTTTCATCCGACAAGAAAATGAAAATCAACACAAATAACACAAATTAATTGACAATAGTTACAGCCATAGAGTTTCTAACTCTTGTCATTGTCCATTACATAGTCGAAAAGGAGTGGGAAGAAGAAAAAAAACGTATTTAATCCCACCCATCCACAAGTCAGAAGCTTACACATAATCAACCCACGTTCCAAATATTTACACATCTACTTTGTTTTACCCCATAACAATTCAAAATGTACATCAATTATTTAAACAAGGGAACCATAAATAAATAAATATTAGGAAATAATAAATTATAAATTTGAGAAGTACAGGAAAAAAAAATGAAGTAATGATAACAACACCATGAAACTGAAGATAATTACTAGCCCCAAAAACACTCTTATGTGATTATTCACCGCCTACTTCATCCCTATATCCCTTGAAAACCATATCTTTATACCTGATTTTAAATTGATTTATGTTTGGACATTGCTTTAGTTCCTCATTGAGACGGTTCCATAGCTTTACTCCAGAACTTGAAATGCAAAAGCTTTTACATAGTCAGTTATTTCTTCAAGTCAACGTAAACAGTCGCATGTGTAACAGTATATTGGATCCAGGTCTTAAAGTGACATCAGCCTAATATTCCTGCTACTGTCTGTTTTTAAATGTTAATCAAACTACTTATCAAAACAACTTTAATAAGGATTAATTTATTTTTTATGGCTGGTAAAAAAATATTAATGGCTGGTACATTCATTAAAAAGTTAGTTTTGGCCGTGAGTATAATGCATTATAAGGTATTCATGTTTTTAATAATGCATTATATCTTTTCATAAATAATTTTAACTAAAGTTAAAATGCATTATAATATTTGCAGATTCCTTGTTACATCCAAAATGAGTGGTTTGTCATGTATTTGAATGCATTATACTTTTTAAAGGTGTGTTCAATGCATAGATAAGTATTATAATGTATTATAACTGTGGTTACAATTATTCATGAGACCATACAATGCATTATAAGGTGCATTATTAATGCATTATTACCAATGAGATTTCATAAAACAATTAATACATAAAATAATCTGTAATACTCAATGTAAGTGACAGTGACAAGCAAACGAAGGTTTACACAGCAATGCAAAATGATAAATCTGCTTAAACCGTTTACAATCAGCATCATAAAAACCTTCATTAGCTCTAATTGAAGGCTTATCACACGCTAGTCCAGATACGGCTGAAATCCGTCATCTGTGGACGTCTGTATAACAGAAATGTTTCACTAGATGAATTAACCAAGCAGAACTGAGTGACAACTTCTTTTTTACTGTCATTATGGATCTTATTGCACCTCTCTTCCAAAATGCAAAATAAATGGAAACTAAATTAAAATGAACATCATCATTTCTTATTTACAATGCATAAGACTGAATAATTCTGCAGTGAGGAGAATCACAAAAGTGTCACAATTGCCGAAAATCTACTATACGCCTTATAATAAAAAATAATCAAGGTCTTGAAGATAATTATAGCATATTTATTTCTAAAACGCTTTAAACAACAAGCAGCTTCGCATTAATTAAACAGAAAATAACAGTAGGTGGTCATGAATTGAATCTTTGTCATATAAGAGGTCATTGTGCTGTAAAAATATCCTGTCAGTTTCAGAACTCAAAACTGCCTCGTTAGCTCAAAAACAGCTTTTATTGAAACTAAGGTCTCAAAATGACAGTGTGACGAAGGACCGCCTCTGCAGAAGAATATCGACGCCCACTTCTACATCACTGCCTCTTTAGCCCCGCCCACTGATTCACACATGTCTTGCAGTGGTAATGCTGCCTTCACACGCTATCAGAATCATCGTAACCAAGTTTCCTAGTTAAAAATTAATTGGACATGAACGGCCTCTCAAGTCAAAATTTAAATGCGATGAGCTCGTAATCCCGACGTCAGAAGTGGGAAGTAGGAAATTTCCGATAGCACATGAAAATAACATAAATGCAAGAGCAAGAGACGCAAATAAAAGATAATGCAGTGACGTCTATATTGGATTCGACAGTAACAGTGTTTTTACCATGTGTCACTTTTGCTTTGTCTGTTACAGATCGCTTGATATGTACTCGCTTTACCTTCACTTTACTGAAAATGATGAACGATAATTATAAGAACGACATGCAACAAATGACGGTACATTCATTTATAACTCATTTACACAAAACACTGAGTTATCCTGTCAACTATAACTGTGGTAACGTAGCCACAGCCAAGACTTATAAAGCATATGCAATACGCATAAATGTTTTTCAGTTGGCAAAAGTTTCAACTATGTAACGAGATAAACACCTTTCTGTAGCGTCTTCATTTCAACTCTGATTTAATGTGATAAAATACAATACTACCTCACAAATACATAAGGAATATAAATAGATCAAATTGATTAAGTATGGCTGAATTTTTCAACATCGGAAGTTTTCAAAACAATTCCATACATGTTATGGCGAGGACATTGAAAATTATTTTAATATGCTTTACAAAATCATAGCAGAGAGCGTTTACCTGTGTTTCAAAAAGAGGGTCAAAAATAGGATAGAGAATAGCATATAACTTCTAAATTAGGATGTAAAAATCTTTCTTACATTATAAGTGAACCTAAAAAAATGCAGCTCTACAGAAGATAATAGTGTCATTATTCAGCTCAGTTTAATCCAATGAAGAAATAAAATCTATGTTTGTAGAGTGAATGTTGCACTCTTCTTCAAAAGTTTGTGATTTGTATTGTTTGAGCTGAAACTGCTTTAGTTGTTTGAGCTTCTGCCTTTCATGTTTCATTTGAACTGACACACAGCTTGCGATGGAGTTGTAATGCATGAAATGATCTGGCGTTTGAAGGAAACGAGTAAAAGCGCAGAAGTGGCGTCTAGCCAGTTGACCAGACTCTCACTCCATCGTCCCCGAAACACCCGTATAATGACAGATTTGTGCGTCCACTTTTAATTAAACCGCAGCTGCAATATTTATCGGTTGGGAAACGCTGAGTAGAAAAGGTGAATAGGGTAAAAGAAAATCCATAGTATGATCCAAAAAAGACACTAAATATACCAGTGAACTGGTTCAGCTGAACAACAGCCGAAATGCATCGTTTTCCTGTTATCACCGTAAAGCTGCTTTGAAACAATCAGTACTGTATAAAGCGCTATAGAAATAAAGCTGACTTTTTTTTAAAACATCTTGCATAAGTCTCAGCCATGAACCACAACATGCTACTTGCTATTGCTAGACACCGACAGGTTAAATAGACACAACTGAACAAGATGTTCCTGGAAGTTGAAATGTGCATATCTGCAAAAAGTTTGACAACTTTTAGTAATAGCATATAGATATTAGCCTCAAAGCTACAATGCATTAACTAAAAGCCACACATATAATATCAGTATGAATGCTCTCATAACTATAAGTTACTGATGGCTTATATTGGGCCTGCCTGTGGCTAAAGCTAACACTTGTAAAGCGAACATCCTATACTAGGACTTATAACTCAGTAAAGTAAAGCGATCTGAATCCAAGCCTCGGGTTTAAGCTGTATTTTATCAAGCCTGTGGTTCGACCCCATACGCCGGCCTGCGTTGGCTATAAGCACATTGCTGTAATCCCGTGGACTACTGAAACGGGTAACTGGATCACTTCTTTAAAAAGCACCTTAATGGATTGGCCTGCCTGCCGCTGGTTTTCTTCTATAGCACATGCATCAAATGCATTGTCTGTCATGCATCTTTTACGTTTGCTATTGCAATCTGTCTCACCAGTTGGCAACAAACTCCAACATCTGGCTAACTTTTAAAACACGAAATTTTGTAAAGCGTCATCCAAACTAGGCCTAAAAGTGCCTCTTCTCCAGCAGCTCTGTGTTTATGCACAATAACGCATGCATTTAGTGCACAAATGCAATATGATGCGTCACCGAGGGCCGTAATCATACGCTAGCGCTCGCCTGCCAATGACAGGACAGGTGACTGTTATAATCTGTCCCGCACTGACGGCACGCGCAGACAGACTCTTCAATCTCTTATAACACATGCATGTTACATCATTACGACATTCATGCAATTACAGCCCGTTCATCTCTGCAACAACTCAAAGTATGAAGATGAATCTGCCATGCATGCACACCTACCCCTCTCCTGTGAGCTGATGGAAAGAAAAGTGTCCGCTCTCTGACTGCGGGAATCTTTGGTTCGCTTTGGGCCGAAGTCGCAGCTACCATCCAAAACCTCTCAACGCTACCAGGGCAACAGGCAGAGGATTATGGGACCGTACCATTCTGCTGTCAAAGGGGATTAGAGCGCACACAACATGGCCCCTTTCTTTCCCTGTGTGTGTGTGTGTGTGTGTGTGTGTGTGTGTGTGTGTGTGTGTGTGTGTGTGTGGCAAATGTCCAGATTACCCGTACTGGCGTTCTCATCCAGAGATGGCTTTACAGAGACAATGGGTACAGTTAGATTGAAACTTCAAATGCTCAGTAAATTGGATGTATTTTTTTAACGCTATCCATTAATATGCAACACAAATTCTGCGATATACAAAAGTTTAGACAGATTTCACAAACTAACCTCAAGCATGGAGGTAGAAGCCTTTAGCTCACAAAAATACATAATGAACTGATAAGAACTTAAATCTGATATTTTCTGCACCACTATTGTATAATTTATGAGTGTTTTTCCAAACCACACCTTCTGCTCCGCCCTCTGACTGCCATTGGACACCAAACAGATAGTCCCGCCCACAACTCGCATCATTGGTCGAGTCAGAGATGAGTGTTAAACTGGTGTATGGGAAAGCATTTTCGAATTTCTATGGAAAATATTCTATGAATAAAACAGAAACGGAACTAATCAAAAAAGACTACATGTACTTTATCGTTAACACATACAGGTTAAATTAATCGTGTGTCAATCGACGATGCTCGTATAGTCACGACTCGCAGCATGTGAGAGGAATTACGAGCCCAGTCGAGTGCCTTACAAGCAACTCCCTAATTCACAATCATTTTTAAACATGTTAAACGAGTCGGCCTGAATTTGACCGGTGTATAGAAGGCATTCACATGACATCACAGTAGGCGGAGTCACTGCGGTTACACACACTGAGCTGAAAACACACAAAAACACATCTAAAATGGGAAAGAGCTGTGCGATCGACTGTGCAAATATATTCTACAAGAAATCTGAGCACTTTAATTTCACCAACAAACTTCATCTTAAAGTATGACCAAGCATCAAGTCAATTCAAATATATTTGCATAATTCTTCACAATTTTTACTTTTCCAAGCAGCTTTGCAGAAAGTCATAATGTTATGTATGCGCAAAATATATATATACGAACACATGCACACCGCATATATCTACTCTATCATTGTGAGGACATTCATTAACCCAATCTCTACCCAGCACAGCTACAGTAACTGCCTAACCTGAACCCTACATCTACCCTTGACCTAATTATACCTAATCCCTAAAACCAAGTCTTGACCTTCAAACAGGCCTTTAAAGAGCTCTTAGAAAGTGAGGATCTGACAAAATGTCCTCACTTTACTCTCTTTGTCCTCACGAAGATAGTTGTACAAGTACACACACACACACACACACACACAGTGTTGGGTTCAGTATATAGAGTTGCTTATTAGCCAGTATTGCAGATTATGGTGTAGTCCATTACATAAGAGCAGAAACATCATTCATTTCAGTGTAAACACAAAATAAGCCCTGAAAAAACCCCACAGGAACAGACCCATCATAAACACGTGGACAATAATCCCGACTCCTTCACAGAGGAAGTGACTCCATCCAGGAAAGAATCCTCCGGATTCCCGTTTATATCAATGACACTTAAGAGCACAGAGAAACGGCTGAGCAATAACAGCATTACAACAGTTTACCAGTGGATTGAGCGGTTTAAACCAGGACGGTTAGTGTGATGTAGGCCAGTGGTTTCAACTGGTTTTGCTTCACAACCCAGATTGTAAAGCAAAGACTCCAAAAGAATAATATGAACAATGTGGGAAGAATGGGAAAATTACAAATTTGCTTCCCAAACATCTCTTGAATTATAATAATTTCACACAAAAATGATTTTCTGTGTGTAAACTGTAAAAAAAAAAAAAAAATATATATATATATATATATATATATATATATATATATATATATATATATATATATATATACTTATATTTCAACTAGTTTTCAAAGCAACACATTTCTCATTTTCATTTAGTACTGTAACTGAAATAAATTAATAAAAAACAATATGGAAAAAATATATATTTGAAAAAGATAACAGAAAAAATATATATTAAAAAACAACTTATTTCAGCTAGATTGCAACTTAAAAAACTGAAATAAATGTATAAAAAAATTAACTAATAAAAATGACAAAATTACTTAAAATGAAACTAAAAACTAAAATAACACTGCCACTGACCCATTTAGGTAATTTAGGGCTGTCACTAACAATTATTTTTGTAATCGAGTTATTGGTCGACTATATTGACGATTAATCAGATTTTTTTTTGTGGTAATAAAAATAGACCTAAGTGAACAATAGCCTTAATGACTTAAAATACATATATAATAATATCGGGCAATAATAATTTGTTCAAAATAAATATCAAAAGCAAGTAATCATATGATTTAATTGAACAACACTGTTAAAATACATAATATAAACAATTAACTTAAGTATATTATGTATTATATCAAATGCCTGCAGAGCACAGCGGCCTGGTGTTTTTACACTTTACAGCAGATCAAATCCTTGTTTAATATTGGCCAAACGACATTTAATTCAAATGTTTACTATTTGGCCACTTCTTTACGATAGAAATGCTACAGCCACTGTGATTTCTTGAACAAGAACATGTGGACATCAAAACATGCAAACTCAGAACAAGGGTTTAGACTTTTATTTTAAAATTGTGATGAACAGTTTGCATATTTAAAAACATATAGATGTATTCTCCTGTGTTTGCGTAGGTTTATAAGTGATTTACATCACAAATCTGGTGAAATGGCGCATGTTGCGTTTTCAGATGTACATTATAAGCAAACCAAACTCACAGCATATACAGAGATGGAGTTTGAGACGCATGTAAATGATAACAGTGCAACACTTTACTATGAAACAAAGCGCATCAGACTTTATATGCATTTCCAAATGCATGTTATTGGAAACTAGGGCTGCACGATTTGGGGAAAATGTCATATTGCGATTATTGAGGTCAATATTGCGATATGCGATATAATAAATAAATGGTTTCATGAGTCAACTTGCTTGATTCTAAAGCAAAATGCACACACAGATTAGTGATAATTCTGAAAATACCTGTGTATTTCTCAACTCAAACTAGCAACAATAACTAAATGATTGATAATGATCAATAAGCCATTGATGTCTGGATAAAAATTACATTATAATTAAAATTATATAAAATTATAATTAATTTTACTGACAGAAAGCTTTATTGGCTGCTGGCCCTTTAAGAGCAGCCGCTGCTGACAGAGACGAGGATCTCACACACGCCTCATTCTCTCACAACTCTTTACGTACATCATAAGACTGCTCTTATGTTATGAAGATACTCGACAAAACGACATTTTGGCATAATTGTGTGTGTTATTGTTCGTTCAAGCACGAAAGAGAACTGTATTCTGGCGCGTGGTCTGTGCATGCGCATGATACTGGCGCGCGTCTTTCTGTGAGTCACAGTCAGGACATTCACAGGCAGCGCGCTCTCTTTTGACTTGTCCGCATGAATGGTTTAAAAGCATTCGCATGAATAAGAGGGGGATCATGTAACACTAGCCAAAGGATGACAAAAAATAACAGATGCTGCGTTAATTGCGTTAACAGCCCTAATTTGTTTATTTCATGTAAAATCGCAGCATTTTGCGTCATATAATCGCATAGGCTTTATAACGCGATTGAGATATGATTAATCATGCAGCACTATTGGAAACCCAGAGCTTCACTCTGAAACACGCAGCGCATATATTTATTTAACTCAATCGCTACTTTCATGATTTCATAATAGCACTATGCTATATTATGATTTTTAAATGCTTTTAATATTGTGCATCCTTAGAAAACGGTCTAATAATGCATTTCATGGATTCTCTTCTGTAAAATGCGCCACTTCTGATATTTTGCCGGTTAATCAACAAAACCACATGATATTTTTTAACTGAGTCCTCGAAATTAATCAGCTCTAGAACAAATAATATAAAACACTGACCAGTTATAAATAAAATAATATTGAATAAAAAAACATTGATGTCTTTCATAGATATGAATGGGATATGAATATGAACATAGGAATGTTTATATTCATATCACAGAGTGATTTTTTGCTCAATGTCGGGAAACAGGCTTGTTTTGTGCCTGCACTCACCCTGTCGTCTCTGTCCTGTCTCTCTGAAGTGTTTTCTGCAGTCGCGCTGCTCTGATCTCTGGTAGAAGAGACCGACAGCTGTCTCTGGAGACGCAGAACCTCCTTCTGAGACTCCTTCAGGAGACGCTCAAACTCACTGACTCCCACAGGACCCTGAGACACACATGGAGGAGATCAATCATCGTGTTTTGCAGATCACTTAAATAGTCCTGCGGTGAAACAAATTTAGGTTCTGTGCAAGGTTCACACTACAATGTTATGCTGATGTACTTAAAAGTGTGTGTTCAGTGAATGCTGGCTATGTGCAGTACATGACATCTCCTGCAGGTGGAGACATAAGTCATAATAATGAAAATGCAAGAGGGAACTATGAGCTGGAATATAAGAGCAAATGCACAGGAATCATGTTATGTATTTAGTAAATTGGTCATATATAAAAAAAAACAAGAACAGAACAGATCTAATCTGATTCAAAATAAAATAAATATATCAATCAGTCAATCAATCGATAGCCATGAGACTGCATAATTTTGTTGGAAAAACAATATAAGAGCTGAAATATAAGAAAAACTGCACAGAAATCATGTTATTGATTTAGTAATTATTACAAACATTCAGTTGATCATATATTTTAAGAACTTGATTACAAAAAACATCTAATCTGATTCTGATGCAAAATAACTTAAATAAGATGGAAAAAATAAAGTTTAATTTAATAAAAAAATAATAAAATAATAATAAAATAAAATAATAAGCCTGACTGAAACAATGTTGGAACTCCAAAGAGGAACTGCAGTGGAATCATGTTACATATTTAGTAATTATTACAAACATCCAGTTGAACATATGAACAGAAAAGATCTAATCGGATTCTGATGCAAAATAACCTAATAAGATAAAAAATAAAAAATAAAATAAAATAAATACAAGACTATGGCTGACTAAAATTTGTTGGCAAAAATCAACTCTTTTTTTAAGAACTTAATAAAAAAAAACCCACATGAACAGATTCTGATTCTGATGCAAATCAGCAATAATTAAAGGGATAGTTCACCCAAAAATGATAATTATCCCATGATTTACTCACCCTGAAGCCGTCCTATGTGTACAGTATATAACATTCTTCTTTCAGACGAATACAATCAGAGTTATATTAAAAAATGTCCTGGCTCTTCCAAGCTTTATAATGGCAGTGAATGGAAGTTTCTGTTTTGAAGTCCATAAAGTGCATCTAAACATGATAAAAGTGCATCTGTCCATCATGCGATGCGTTTGTGTAAGAAAAATATCCATATTTAAAAATGTATAAAGTAAAATAACTTTAAAGTTTTAAATATGGATATTTTCTAAAACAAACGTATTGCTCCACTACAGAAGGCCTTTATTAACCTTAGCACTTTAATCATGCATAGATGCATTTTTATGATGGATAGATGCACTTTTATGATGGATAGATGCACTTTTATGATGGATAGATGCACTTTTATGATGGATAGATGCACTTTTATGATGGATAGATGCACTTCTATGATGGATAGATGCACTTTTATGATGGATAGATGCACTTTTATGATGGATAGATGCACTTCTATGATGGATAGATGCACTTTTATGATAGATGCATTTTTATGATGGATAGATGCACTTTTATGATAGATGCATTTTTATGATGGATAGATGCACTTTTATGATTAGATGCACTATTATCATGAATAGATGCACTTTTATGATGGATAGATGCACTTTTATCATGAAAAGATGTACTTTTATGATGGATAGATGCACTTTTATGATTAGATGCACTATTATCATGAATAGATGCACTTTTGTGATGGATAGATGCACTTTTATCATGAAAAGATGTACTTTTATGATGGATAGATGCACTTTTATGATGGACAGATGCACTTTTATGATGGATAAATGCACTTTTATCATGAATATATGCACTTTTATGATGGATAGATGCACTTTTATGATTAGATGGACTTTTATGGACTTCAAAACAGAAACTTCCATTCACTGCCACTATGAAGCATGGAAGAGCCAGGACATTTTTTTAATATAACTCTGATTGTATTCGTCTGAAAGAAGAAAGTCATATACTGTACACATACTGTAGGATGGCTTGAGGGTGAGTAAATCATGGGGTAAATGTGAACTATCCCTTTAAGTCACAGTACTAGTGTTGCTAGACTTAGTAAATAGTATGAGGTGTTGTGTGTGATGGTGTGTGTACCTTGCCGTGCCCGAGCCGGTTCTCCAGCTGTCTGCACTCCTGCTGCAGCGCTGAGATCTGTTTGTCTCTACACAGCAGTGTGTCTGCGTGCTGCGCCAGGTCTCGGGCTCGCTGACGGGCAAACGCACGCCTGTACTGATCCACAGCGCCAGACCTCACCGGCAGAGGAGAGTTCACCTGGAGACAGAATAACATCAGCTACAGTGTGTGTGTGTGTGTGTGTGAGAGAGAGAGAGAAAGAGAGAGAGAGAGAGACACTGACTGAGTGAAAGAGTGAGTGAGTGAGTGAGTGAGTGAGTCACACACACTCATACACACAAACACGAAAACACCTACACACTGAATTCTAAATTCTTCACAGAATTTTGAAATGGTCATAAACTGTCATTTGTACATTTAGATTTAAGTATGTTATAATACTATTTTACTATTTTGATTTCTTTATAATTATTCTATGTATTTCAAGCATTGGCAATATTGTATGATGTACAGTCAAGCAATTTCGAATTGAATTGAGTGCGTGAGAGAGAGAGAGAGAGAGAGAGAGAGAGAGAGAGAGAGAGAGAGAGACAGAGAGAGAGTGTGTGTGTGTGTGTGTGTGTGTGTGTGTGTGCGCTGACACAAACTGATAACAGGTGTTGTGCTGTGACCGTCAGTCATTATTATCCATGATTCTCAGAGAGCTGACAGGTGGCCGTACAGGTGGACTAGAGTTACAGTGGTACACACACACACACACACACACCAGTGTCTTTGTTTAAACTCTCACGTCATCATCCACTTCTCTACCACAGTATTGTGTGTGTAGATTCGTCTTGTGTTGTGTAACCAGTGTTGTGTGTGTAGATTCGTCTTGTGTTGTGTAACCAGTGTTGTGTGTGTAGATTCGTCTTGTGTTGTGTAACCAGTGTTGTGTGTGTAGATTCGTCTTGTGTTGTGTAACCAGTGTTGTGTGTAGATTCGTTGTGTGTTGTGTAAACCAGTATTGTGTGTGTAGATTCGTCTTGTGTTGTGTAACCAGTATTGTGTGTGTAGATTCGTCGTGTTGTGTAACCAGTGTTGTGTGTGTAGATTCGTTGTGTGTTGTTGTGTAACCAGTATTGTGTGTGTAGATTCGTTGTGTGTTGTGTAACCAGTGTTGTGTGTGTAGATTCGTCTTGTGTTGTGTAACCAGTGTTGTGTGTGTAGATTCGTCTTGTGTTGTGTAACCAGTGTTGTGTGTGTAGATTTGTCGTGTGTTGTGTAACCAGTATTGTGTGTAGATTCGTCGTGTGTTGTGTAACCAGTATTGTGTGTGTAGATTCGTCTTGTGTTGTGTAACCAGTGTTGTGTGTGTAGATTCGTCTTGAGTTGTGTAACCAGTGTTGTGTGTGTAGATTCGTCTTGTGTTGTGTAACCAGTGTTGTGTGTGTAGTTTCGTCTTGTGCTGTGTAACCAGTGTTGTGTGTAGATTCGTTGTGTGTTGTGTAAACCAGTATTGTGTGTGTAGATTCGTCTTGTGTTGTGTAACCAGTGTTGTGTGTGTAGATTCGTCTTGTGTTGTGTAACCAGTGTTGTGTGTGTAGATTCGTCTTGTGTTGTGTAACCAGTGTTGTGTGTAGATTCGTTGTGTGTTGTGTAAACCAGTATTGTGTGTGTAGATTCGTCTTGTGTTGTGTAACCAGTATTGTGTGTGTAGATTCGTCGTGTTGTGTAACCAGTGTTGTGTGTGTAGATTCGTTGTGTGTTGTTGTGTAACCAGTATTGTGTGTGTAGATTCGTTGTGTGTTGTGTAACCAGTGTTGTGTGTGTAGATTCGTCGTGTGTTGTGTAACCAGTGTTGTGTGTGTAGATTTGTCGTGTGTTGTGTAACCAGTATTGTGTGTGTAGATTCGTCGTGTGTTGTGTAACCAGTATTGTGTGTGTAGATTCGTCTTGTGTTGTGTAACCAGTATTGTGTGTGTAGATTCGTCTTGTGTTGTGTAACCAGTATTGTGTGTAGATTCGTCTTGTGTTGTGTAACCAGTGTTGTGTGTGTAGATTCGTCTTGTGTTGTGTAACCAGTGTTGTGTGTAGATTCGTTGTGTGTTGTGTAAACCAGTATTGTGTGTGTAGATTCGTCTTGTGTTGTGTAACCAGTATTGTGTGTGTAGATTCGTCGTGTTGTGTAACCAGTGTTGTGTGTGTAGATTCGTTGTGTGTTGTTGTGTAACCAGTGTTGTGTGTGTAGATTCGTCTTGTGTTGTGTAACCAGTGTTGTGTGTGTAGATTCGTCGTGTGTTGTGTAACCAGTGTTGTGTGTGTAGATTTGTCGTGTGTTGTGTAACCAGTATTGTGTGTGTAGATTCGTCGTGTGTTGTGTAACCAGTGTTGTGTGTGTAGATTTGTCGTGTGTTGTGTAACCAGTATGTGTGTGTAGATTCGTCGTGTGTTGTGTAACCAGTATTGTGTGTTTAGATTCGTCTTGTGTTGTGTAACCAGTATTGTGTGTGTAGATTCGTCGTGTTGTGTAACCAGTGTTGTGTGTGTAGATTTGTTGTGTGTTGTTGTGTAACCAGTATTGTGTGTGTAGATTCGTCGTGTGTTGTGTAACCAGTGTTGTGTGTAGATTCGTCGTGTGTTGTGTAACCAGTATTGTGTGTGTAGATTCGTCTTGTGTTGTGTAACCAGTATTGTGTGTGTAGATTCGTCTTGTGTTGTGTAACCAGTATTGTGTGTGTAGATTCGTCGTGTTGTGTAACCAGTGTTGTGTGTGTAGATTTGTCGTGTGTTGTGTAACCAGTATTGTGTGTGTAGATTCGTCGTGTGTTGTGTAACCAGTATTGTGTGTGTAGATTCGTCGTGTGTTGTGTAACCAGTATTGTGTGTGTAGATTCGTCGTGTGTTGTGTGTAGATTCGTCTTGTGTTGTGTAACCAGTATTGTGTGTGTAGATTCGTCGTGTGTTGTGTAACCAGTATTGTGTGTGTAGATTCGTCTTGTGTTGTGTAACCAGTATTGTGTGTGTAGATTCGTCTTGTGTTGTGTAACCAGTATTGTGTGTGTAGATTCGTCTTGTGTTGTGTAACCAGTATTGTGTGTGTAGATTCGTCTTGTGTTGTGTAACCAGTGTTGTGTGTGTAGATTCGTCTTGTGTTGTGTAACCAGTATGTGTGTGTAGATTCGTCTTGTGTTGTGTAACCAGTGTTGTGTGTGTAGTTTCGTCTTGTGCTGTGTAACCAGTATTGTGTGTGTAGATTCGTCTTGTGTTGTGTAACCAGTATTGTGTGTGTAGATTCGTCTTGTGTTGTGTAACCAGTGTTGTGTGTGTAGATTCGTCTTGTGTTGTGTAACCAGTATGTGTGTGTAGATTCGTCTTGTGTTGTGTAACCAGTATGTGTGTGTAGATTCGTCGTGTGTTGTGTAACCAGTATTGTGTGTGTAGATTCGTCTTGTGTTGTGTAACCAGTGTTGTGTGTGTAGATTCGTCTTGTGTTGTGTAACCAGTATGTGTGTGTAGATTCGTCTTGTGTTGTGTAACCAGTGTTGTGTGTGTAGTTTCGTCTTGTGCTGTGTAACCAGTATTGTGTGTGTAGATTCGTCTTGTGTTGTGTAACCAGTATTGTGTGTGTAGATTCGTCTTGTGTTGTGTAACCAGTGTTGTGTGTGTAGATTCGTCTTGTGTTGTGTAACCAGTATGTGTGTGTAGATTCGTCTTGTGTTGTGTAACCAGTATGTGTGTGTAGATTCGTCTTGTGTTGTGTAACCAGTATTGTGTGTGTAGATTCGTCGTGTTGTGTAACCAGTGTTGTGTGTGTAGATTCGTCGTGTGTTGTGTAACCAGTATTGTGTGTGTAGATTCGTCGTGTGTTGTGTGTAGATTCGTCTTGTGTTGTGTAACCAGTATTGTGTGTGTAGATTCGTCGTGTGTTGTGTAACCAGTATGTGTGTGTAGATTCGTCGTGTGTTGTGTAACCAGTATTGTGTGTGTAGATTCGTCGTGTGTTGTGTGTAGATTCGTCTTGTGTTGTGTAACCAGTATTGTGTGTGTAGATTCGTCGTGTGTTGTGTAACCAGTATTGTGTGTGTAGATTCGTCTTGTGTTGTGTAACCAGTGTTGTGTGTGTAGATTCGTCTTGTGTTGTGTGTAGATTCGTCTTGTGTTGTGTAACCAGTATTGTGTGTGTAGATTCGTCGTGTGTTGTGTGTAGATTCGTCTTGTGTTGTGTAACCAGTATTGTGTGTGTAGTTTCGTCTTGTGTTGTGTAACCAGTGTTGTGTGTGTAGATTCGTCTTGTGTTGTGTAACCAGTATTGTGTGTGTAGATTCGTCTTGTGTTGTGTAACCAGTATTGTGTGTGTAGATTCGTCTTGTGTTGTGTAACCAGTATTGTGTGTGTAGATTCGTCTTGTGTTGTGTAACCAGTATGTGTGTGTAGATTCGTCTTGTGTTGTGTAACCAGTATTGTGTGTGTAGATTCGTCTTGTGTTGTGTAACCAGTGTTGTGTGTGTAGATTCGTCTTGTGTTGTGTAACCAGTGTTGTGTGTGTAGATTCGTCTTGTGTTGTGTAACCAGTGTTGTTGTTCCACATCAAACGCTCAATGTCATTGTAAAACAGAAGGTTGTTTAACAATAGATCTGTAATGTATTTAAATAGTCACGGTCATTCAGAACAAAGTCAACACATAACCATCAATAAATCTGTGGCTTGCCTTTATATCTGAGACATAAGAGAGCGATGAAAGAGTGTGTTTGACTAGTAAACACTGGATGGGTTGGGAAGGTGTGTATTGTAGAGTTTAACAGAATGATTTCAATATCCAGAAAAAGGAGATGATGACTAAGCTTTAGGAGCTTTCCGTCTTTACTCTCCTCCCTGTTAAGTTGCATTCGGAGATCGACTATTTTTGACTGACAAATCACATACCGGCTGGCACAGCTACAGTGAGTTGTTCAAAATCCTCCGCATGAAGTCTAAAGAACGCGATGGAAACTGAACAATCAAATTACACTTCAAATTGATTTTTTCCAAAGATGTTTTCTGTCATTTTAGGTAGTTTTTTTTTCATGCTGATGTAAATTTAAGTGTTTGTTTTTTTTAAATAAGTTTGGTATTTAGTTAGTTATATGCTATAAAAAACAGGAACGTGATGTCATGATTGACAGCTGTGATTGACAGCTTCTACACTGAGGAGGACAGTGAGGAAGACTGCACTTATTAAGACCACGCTACATGGGGTGGTGAGTACCAAACACCATCTCCTGTTACTCACCTGAGTAACTCACTGAAAAATAATTCCAAAAATAACACCCCTGCCTATAATGCCCTTTTCACAAGATGTAAAATAAGTCTCTGATCTCCCCAGAGTGTGTATGTGAAGTTTTAGCTCAAAATAGCACAGATAATTTTTTTATGGCATGTTAAAATTATCACTTTTTGAGGTTGAGGAAAAACACGCCATTCAACACGCAGTGTCCCTTTAAATGCAAATGAGCTGCTGCTCCCGGCACAGGGGGCGGAGCTTCAAGAGCTCGTGTGAGTGTGAACATTTCAACATTTTTTGTTCAAACCGGAGTTGGACAAACATGGAGAGACTCAAGAAGAAGTGACAACATGTAGAAGCAACAGGACATTTATGTAGCGGATGTGGAGTTAACTATCTTCAAGTCCTTGATTAGCATATTCGGTCATGATAATCTATAAATCGCGTTCACGGGGGCGGGGTTTATGTAAATTTTAGGGTTGCTGATGTCACTAACCCGGGAGGAATGTTGTGTAGTCCCTATCAGCCTGCAGCCACCTGACTTACTATAAAGTTGAAAATAAAGATTACGATCTCATTATAAATGGTAAATATATTTTTGATAAAAAAATTACTAACAAAGATATAAGACAAGTATTTAACGAACAAAAGAGAGTTACTCCAAGAGGGAAATTTTACTGGAATTCCATTTTAAAGAGATGTTAATTGGAGGAAAGCATGGCTGCTCCCTTACAAATTTTGTATTTCTAACAAAGTAAGAGAAATTCACCTGAAGATCTTACACAAAATATATCCAACTAATATGTGACTTTCTAATTTTATGGATATTAGGAAAGAATGTTCCTTTTGTAACAACTGTGAGCAGTCTTTAAATCATCTTTTTGTTGATTGCCAAAGTGTAAAATCATTTTGGAAAGATTGTTTTTTTTACTTTTTTTAGTTAAAATTAATCTAACGATAACACTGAATGTGAAAGAAATTATTTGCTACTTTGAGAATGATAAAAATATTCACAATTTTGTCAATTTTATCATCTTGAATGGCACATTTTTCATTCATAAATGTAGATTGTCAAAATCTCCTCCTTTATACAAGGTTTTCTCTAACGAACTCACTCTGTTAATGAAGTCTCTTAAAATTGTAAAAAATTCAAAAGCTATGTCTATTGTAAGATATTATGAATCTGTATTTGCCGTCTTGTGAATGTCTCTTTTTATTTATTTTATTTATTATTTTTCTTTTTATTTAATCATCTTTGGAGTTTATGTTATTCATGCCTGTTTTTTTTCTGTAATGTTATTTACATGTTCTAAATAAAAAAATAAAATAAAAATAAAAAAAGTCCCTATCAGCCATTCGTTGTAGTCCTTAAAAAGCAATTACTGTAAAAGAAAATATCTCTCTTTGCTTTGAACCTTGAGCGTTGTAACTTTGCAGATGTTGTTTATGCTCAAACAGCAACATTACACACTAACTACAGCTAGAAAAGTGAAATCATAATCAACCACCCCTTTAATATGCTTTCTGAACTGCTGTTTTCTAATGTTTGTTGCGTGTTTATTTTATTATAGAGAGGAAAGAGCAGCACATATTCACAATGTCATCTAAACGTCGCTCTCCTCAGCGTGAACGGCTTATTTTTACTTTACAGGGGAGCTCTGCAACTCTAGCCATTCACTTTTGTTGTTGCATGTTTTCTCAACGAGCTCCCCCTACAGCTGTGGGGCGTATATTTCACAACACTGTCGTAAAAAAACTTTAATAAGCTTTTTAATAAGTTGCGGCTAGGGGTGGGAATCTTAAGGCACTTAATCCGATCCAATTCCGATTCTGGGAGTAACGATCCGATTCCCGAAACGATTCTTAACATGCTTATTTGGTAACTAATTATCCTGCTGTGCAAATACATGAACTTTACATTTTAACCAAAATTGGAGTTACTATGCTTTTTGTTTATAGTTAGAATATCTGTTTGACAGTATCGCCATATTAAAAATGATTATGAAGATTTCTTTCAATAGGTTACGTGCAAAAGCGTAGTGACGAACTTCCGTTGTCGCCAGAAGTCGGCATATCTGTTTCCGGTTTACTTGTGCATCGCCCAAAATGTCTGTTTTTACTGGATGTCCTGGATCTCTCACCAGCATACGAACATTCGTCTATCAACGGGTTTTTCTGTTTGGCCAGTGAACGCGCGCACACATACCCCTTTTCCATCAAGGCAGTGCTGGAGCTGGTTCGGAGCCAGAGCCTAGTTTCAAATCGGTTCTTTGCTTTTCCACACAAATAAACCTGGCTCTGGGCCAAGAAAATAGGTTCCAACTCAGCACCAACTTTGCGCTGGTCTTGAGATAAGAGCCGGTTACGTCAGGTGCTGGGGGCGGGATTATCGTAACGTTTGAAAAGAAAAACTTTGGGACGCCATTTTTAAATCACCGGTCAGCTGTTAAAGGGATAGTTTTTTACTAGTATTTACTCTCCCTCATGTTGTTCAACCCCGTAAGACCTTCGTTCATCTTCGGAAAACGAATTAAGATATTTGTGATTAAATCTGAGAGCTGGATCACTCCTCCATAGACTTCTAAGGGACTGAAACTTGTTCCCTAAAAAGTTATTAAAGACATCGTTAAAATAGTCCGAGTAACTACAGTGGCTCAATCTTAAGTTTATCAAGCGACGAGAGTACTTTTTGTGCGCAAAAAAAACAAAAATAACTTTATTTCAACTATTCATTTCCTTCTCTGTGGGCCTCGAGTCAGTTAACGTAGTGTGATAGCGTAGAGCAGTGTTTCTCAACCTCTCCTGCAGGGACCCCCTGACAGGACATGTTTTTGTTTTAACCCTGAAAAGACACACCTGATTCAATTAATTAAAGGCTCAAAGGCTTAATGTGCAGCTGACTAATTGAATCAGGTGTGCCATTTCAGGGTTAAAACAAAAACATGTCCTGTCAGGGGGTCCCTGCAGGAGAGGTTGAGAAACACTGGCGTAGAGGTACGTCACACGTACCCTCACTATTGGCCGACGCTGGTCATGTGTGTGATGCGTGTGACGTACAACACAGAAACACTGCGCTGTTACACTAGTGAACTCACTCGAGGCCCACAGAGAAGGAAATGAATAGTTGAAATAAAGTCGTTATTTTTGTTTTTTTTGCGCACAAAAAGTATTCTCGTCGCTTGATAAACTTGTCTACCGAGGTGGGTAATACATCACACACATTGAGGGCGGCGTGTGTGTTTATGTCGAATTGCCGTAAACCAGTTCGTGTTTCTTCAACTTAACGGGACGTTAGTCCTCATGTTGCAAGGTTGGTTTTCCGCCTGGGAAAGCTGGGGGGAGCGGCATGGGCGTCAGTTTGGTTTGAAATGTGCTGGGGACAGAGACGCATTCAGAAGTGCGTCGATCAAATAAATGCATCGATCCGCAAATCTTGATTGAGTTCTTAGATGGTCTAGTGGTAGAGCTTTTGCCAAGCGTGTCAGAGGTTACGGGTTCTAATCCACACTCGTATATTTTTTTTTTCTCACATCAAAACTGAATATGTTCATCAGTGCTTACAGTCTAAATCAAGCAGGGACACGTTTGTGTGCATTTTGTTTTGTGATTTCACCGGAATGAATAGTGAGTCTCCGCAACGGCGATAGATTGAAGCGCGCGTCCGAGTGAAGATTGCGCGAGCCACAAGAGAACACTGTATCCATGCAACCGATCGCTGCGGCAACGAGCGTTCAGCTTGAGTTCAAAAACAACACATTTTAGCGCTAGATCTCTTATTTAATAGCGAACTAAATGAATGCTCTGCTAGTTAACTGGAGAGGTTTTATTTGTATTAGGTACATCCGAGCCTCAATGTTTCAAAAAGTGGGGGACAATATCGATCCTGAGAAACAGTGGTGGGACACGACTTCACTGGATCGAAAAAATCAATCTAACCATAGATGTGACCAGTAGTGGTGGCTTTCTTAATCTATTTAAAATAATTTTGCAAGGGTTCTTACAAATTTTTACAGGTTATTAAACCATCCAAATGATTTCTAAATGGTTTTATTAAAGTTGAAATAGTTGCCAATTCCCCTTTAAAGTGCTATAATAATGCAGTCCACACCCTCAGAAGATGAACAGATGAATACACACCACTTTCAGGTTGGCCTCCTGCAGTTTGCGCGCTCTCTCCTCCAGACGCTTGGCGATGACGGCGAGTTCGGTGTTCTTCTTCCTCAACCTCTTCACCTTCTCCTCCGTCTCTGGAGAACTGCTCTTCCTCTGACGAGACACAAGAGAGAGGATTCGAGAGAAGGTGGTGAAATATATAAAACAACATGTTTGGTGTAAAAAAATAAAATAAATAAAAATTCATTGTTGCACAACAGGACTATTCCTGTGAAATGCAAACAAACTAAAATATTATTAAATATGATGAAAATTAAAATCTTAAGGGGCTAATGCTATTTTCCTTGATCTTTATAAAAATATTTGTAATTTATAAATGTACAGTTTGCTGGACATTTTCACAAAATAAACCCCAATATGAAGAATATTAAATGCTGCAATGCTATTTACCAAATAAATTAATACTTGCACATGCAATATCAATTTATCCAAAATGACTATAAAACAGCCCATTTAAGGATAAAAGGATCAAAATAATCTCAGTATAATATCATTATACTATTAAAATGTTATGGTAATATTATAGTAATAATAATATTATAATATTGTTTTTGCTATTATTTTGAATTAGATTTTAATTAAAAAAATTTAGTTTTCACTATATTTATTTTTTAAAATTGTATTAATTTTATTGCGTTTACTATTTTTTTAAAATATCTATACCGTTTTTATTAGTTTTTATTTATTAGTTTTATTACATTTAGTTTGAGTTATTTTAGTACTTCAAGTGAAACTAAAAATTAGAAATGTTCTATCGTTCATCCATCTATCATTATCTATTGTTCATCCATCCATCTATAATCCATCCATCCATCCATCATCCATCTATCATTTATCTATTGTTCATCCACCCATCCATCTATCTATTGTTCATCCATCCATAATTTATCCATCTATTGTTCATTCATCCATCCATCCATCTATCTATCCATTCATCTATCATTTATCTATCTATTGTTCATCCATCCATCTATCTATCCATACACCTATTATTTATCTCTCTTTTGTTCATCCATCCATCTATCAATCCATCCATCCATCCATCGTTCATCCATCTCTCTATAATTTATCTATCTATTGTTCATCCATCCATCTATAATTTATCTATCTATTGTTAATCCATCCATCCATCCATCATTCATCCATCTATCTATAATTTATCTATCAATTGTTAATCCATCCATCCATCGTTCATCCATCTATCTATAATTTATCTATCTATTGTTAATCCATCAATCTATAATTTGTCTATCTATTGTTAATCCATCCATCCATCCATCCATCTATCTATAATTTATCTATCTATTGTTCATCTATCGATCTATAATTTATCTATCTATTGTTAATCCATCCATCCATCCATCGTTCATCCATCCATCTATAATTTATCTATCTATTGTTATTCCATCCATCCTTCCATCCATCGTTCATCCATCTATCTATAATTTATCTATCTATTGTTATTCCATCCATCCTTCCATCCATCGTTCATCCATCTATCTATAATTTATCTATCTATTGTTAATCCATCCATCCATCATTTATCCATCTATTGTTCATCATACCATCTATATATCCATCCATCTATCATTTATTTATCTAATGTTAATCCATCCATCTATACACACACACATACTTTCATACAAAATACTGAACAAAAAAATCCCTTAAAATAAAGCTGCAACTCAATGCACACGTGTCCCCTCCGCAGCCTCAGCGGAGCTGTACGGTGCCGGTTCTCCTCACCAGGATCCGGTTCTCCTCTCTGAGAGCGGCGCAGGATTTCTCCATCTCCTCCAGCGCTCGCAGAAGCTCTGAGTTCTGACGCACCAGGAACCCGTAATCCCTGCCATTCTGAGGAGAGGAACATACACACTCAGATCAAGACACACTCACACCAGTCTGCTTAACTAATCAGTCCCATCTGAGATACAGGAGAATACAATGAAGAGAGGAGCTGATATTTACAGCCACAAACAGCAAAAAACTGTCAAATAAAGTAATAAACCACTCAAGGCATTCAGTGATTATCACAGTTAAAGGTCCAATATTGTACAACTTTCTGAAGGTTTATTTTAGGTTTTGATGTCCTTAAGAATATATATTTGCGGTATAAGTACCAAATACCATCTCAATATATTTTTACAGCTGCTTTCTCAGGAGCTCTGCCAAGAACAGGTCGATTTTGGCCTGTCTACTTAATATTCATGAGCCTCTCTTCTGATTGGCCTGTTGTTTTCTGAGTGACCCACCATTGGTGACTGAGTAGTTCTGACATCACAAATATACGGAAGTCACAACGGCTCGTGAAAAGGCACAGCTACTTTATCCAGGCTGTGTATATTTGTCTGTGGATCGACTGTTTTGAAACTTATATGGTAGTTTTTCATGAAACATTATTTCCAACATTTCCTCTGTTGTCATGAAACAAGCCAGGAAATTTCAGTTTTGACAATATAGGACCTTTAAAGAGTAGGGATGTGCCCAAAGCCTAAATAATCCCAATTCGGAAAGGCATGGAATGTGAATAACACATTCTACTAAGAATGTACTAATTCTATTAATTCTAAGAATTATAGAATTCTAAGAATGGAATTCTACTACTGTAAATTCTTCCCTAAAGGGACATGGTTAGGTTACATTAAAGTACATCAGATTTCACTTATCCTGTGAAGATAGTAAGGAGAGATGACTGACAGGACGATGATGTCAGAGGATTTGGTGATCCTGAACGTCATTGACAAATATCTTATCTTGTAAAATGTGCGTTTAGTACCACCGCTCCCTATACACAGAGTACATGTGATCTCGGATCTCATAGTGAAAAGCGGGTGCGCAATCAAAAGTGATTTTAATTATTATTAACCTTTATTTTACCAGGAAAAGAAGCACATTGAGAGTAAGAATCTCTTTTACAAGAGCGTCCTGGCCAAGACTCACAGACACAGCTCGTTTGAGTTTGACAAATAACATCCATCAATACATACACATATAAACACACAAGCAAATCCAATCAGTTTCAATATCAATACATAGCTACTTAAAACATCTACAGCCAGATGTGTCATTCTCCAAATCGTTTAAAATTACTTTAAATGTGTCCAATGAAACCAGCTCCCTCAGTTTCAAAGTACTTTGCAAATTATTCCAGGCAAAGGGAGCAGCAAATTTAAATGGCTTTTTCCCGAATTCAGTACGTACCACTGGAACAGACAGTAAGAATAATTCCTGGGACCGCAGGCTATAGCTACACACATACTTTTTACAGATGTATGTACAAAGATATGAAGGATAGATTTATAAATAAAAACATGCCAGTGTTTTTTGTCTTTGGATTGACAACGCAGCCCACCCAACCCGAGCACACAACACACAATGATGAGTGAGGGTTTTAAGATTTGTTATAAACCTCAGTGCACCATGATAAACAGTGTCTAAAGCATGTAAACACTGTGAAGATGCAATACCCCGCATATTGAAGTAATTGCAAGAGAACGCAAAAGCATTTTTCCCTCCCATTTCATATCTTTTTGTCCATTTAGATTTTAGAGGCTCCGTAGAATGCGTCATTTTCTTTCCAAAACATAGTATTCGTCTTCGGGAACATTTTAGGTACTAAACCAAGAGGAAGAAAACTTCTATTCTGGTAAATCAGCATATATCAGCAAGCCAGCTGCTTTCTAGTTAATGAGCTCAGTTTCTCCACTGGAAAACAACACTAAAAAACAATGAATAGTTCAAGAACTCAACGTTAAATAAGAAATTTAAACAAGATCATTTCTGAAATTTCCCTATTGGTCTTGATTTCTCATTTGCTCTTTATTTTCACCATCTTTGACGATCCGCTGGCCAATTCTAACGGGTAACAGCTTTGGTTTGTGTGTGTTTTGTCCATGTCATGCCAGCTGGATCTGGGCTGTGACTTCAGTGTTTTCACTGCTTTTAGTGCCTCAATGTGAGATGTAAATACAGAAGAACAGACTTCATCTACAGTACGTACAGCTTTTTTTATTGGCATGTATTGTGTTACACGTGCATGTGCTGTATTCATGCTTTGTTTTTGTTTTTTTAAATAGAAATTAATACTTGTATTCTGCAAGGACACATTAAACCAACATTAATAATGTTACAAAAGATTAACAAATATCTAAAATAAATGCAGAGTCCCTCAGTTTTAGCCACTAGTGCATGAACTAAATGTTTCACAGCTCTATTTTTTTTATCCATATTAAAAAGCACAAGACTGCAGGACAGACTGAATTCAGCAGCGCTCATAAACTGTCTTTGACAGGACCTCAGTGACAGCACCTGTCTCTGCTAATGACTGTCCCAAACCCAGACTACAGCCAAACACTGTGTGCCAAACCTGAGATCATCCGCTGCCAGACGGACAGACCAGATCGTCAATCACAGCAAATAAGAGGTTACGGCTGCACGATTCGGGGAAGAAATATAAATGCGATTTTTCTGCTTAAAATTGCGATTTAAAATGTGAATTTTATACCAAATTAACCAAAATAAATTATAAAGAAGGTTTGTTGTGCATGCAAAATTTGGCCCAAAGTTTTGTGCTTGTATATCAATATGACTAATACTATTTTTTATTAACATGATTATCAACACAAAATAAAAATATGAAACTTAAGAATTATTTCTACTGTAATAACAATATTTCATTATTAAATATATAGTATATTTATGCAATTTTACAGTATTTAAGAATAAATATAATATTTCAAATAATAATTTAATTTTATTATTTTATGGGAAAACTGTTAACATGCAGGTCGCCTAAATCATTAAAAAGGGACACTTCAGTACACTGGAGGGAAAAAAAAAAAAGATTATCATATGTGTACTTTACATTTACATTTTACATTTATTCATTTAGCAGAAGCTTTTATCCAAAGCGACTTACAAATGAGAACAATAGAAGCAGTTAAACTAACAGTCAGACAACAATATGCAAGTGCTATGACCCTTCTCAGTTTAATCTAACGCAGTATATGTAATTTATTTAATTTTTTATTTTTTTAAAATAAAAAAATAGAATAGAAGAGAAAGTGTTAGTATTACTGGATCAAGTGCTGCTGAAAAAGATGCGCCTTCAGCCGTTTCTTGAAAGTGGCTACGGACAGAAGTATTATTTTTCATATTTTTACCCAAAATAGGGTGGTGTAAGCATTATTGAGCGCTATAAACACATGTAATGTAAGTTTCATTCATACTGGAAGCCGGAAAATAAGCCTCACAGAAGTAATAAAACTTATGACGTTCCAGAAAATCACTACTTTATTCCGAATAATCATGCAGTCATATAAGATTTACACATGTACACACTGGCCGTTTCATTTCGGACATGCGCTGTAAGCAGTTGACCAATCAGAGCAGACCGAGCCATCTGACCAATCAGAGCAGACCGAACCATCTGACCAATCAGAGCAGACTGAGCCATCTGACCAATCAGAGCAGACTGAGCCATCTGACCAATCAGAGCAGACTGAGCCATCTGACCAATCAGAGCAGACCGAGCCATCTGACCAATCAGAGCAGACCGAGCCATCTGACCAATCAGAGCAGACCGAGCCATCTGACCAATCACAGCAGACCGAGCCATCTGACCAATCAGAGCAGACTGAGCCATCTGACCAATCAGAGCAGACCGAGCCATCTGACCAATCAGAGCAGACCGAGCCATCTGACCAATCACAGCAGACCGAGCCATCTGACCAATCAGAGCAGACCGAGCCATCTGACCAATCAGAGCAGACCGAGCCATCTGACCAATCACAGCAGACTGAGCCATCTGACCAATCAGAGCAGACTGAGCCATCTGACCAATCAGAGCAGACCGAGCCATCTGACCAATCAGAGCAGACTGAGCCATCTGACCAATCACAGCAGACTGAGCCATCTGACCAATCAGAGCAGACTGAGCCATCTGACCAATCAGAGCAGACCGAGCCATTTGACCAATCAGAGCAGACTGAGCCATCTGACCAATCACAGCAGACTGAGCCATCTGACCAATCAGAGCAGACCGAGCCATCTGACCAATCAGAGCAGACTGAGCCATCTGACCAATCACAGCAGACTGAGCCATCTGACCAATCACAGCTGACTGAGCCATCTGACCAATCAGAGCAGACTGAGCCATCTGACCAATCAGAGCAGACTGAGCCATCTGACCAATCACAGCAGACTGAGCCATCTGACCAATCAGAGCAGACCGAGCCATCTGACCAATCAGAGCAGACTGAGCCATCTGACCAATCACAGCAGACTTAGCCATCTGACCAATCAGAGCAGACCGAGCCATCTGACCAATCAGAGCAGACCGAGCCATCTGACCAATCAGAGCAGACCGAGCCATCTGACCAATCAGAGCAGACCGAGCCATCTGACCAATCACAGCAGACTGAGCCATCTGACCAATCAGAGCAGACTGAGCCATCTGACCAATCAGAGCAGACCGAGCCATCAGACCAATTAGAGCAGACCGAGCCATCAGACCAATCAGAGAAGACTGAGCCATCTGACCAATCAGAGCAGACCGAGCCATCAGACCAATTAGAGCAGACCGAGCCATCAGACCAATCAGAGCAGACTGAGCCATCTGACCAATCAGAGCAGACCGAGCCATCTGACCAATCAGAGCAGACCGAGCCATCTGACCAATCAGAGCAGACCGAGCCATCTGACCAATCACAGCAGACTGAGCCATCTGACCAATCAGAGCAGACTGAGCCATCTGACCAATCAGAGCAGACCGAGCCATCTGACCAATCAGAGCAGACTGAGCCATCTGACCAATCACAGCAGACTGAGCCATCTGACCAATCAGAGCAGACTGAGCCATCTGACCAATCAGAGCAGACCGAGCCATTTGACCAATCAGAGCAGACCGAGCCATCTGACCAATCACAGCAGACTGAGCCATCTGACCAATCAGAGCAGACCGAGCCATCTGACCAATCAGAGCAGACTGAGCCATCTGACCAATCACAGCAGACTGAGCCATCTGACCAATCACAGCTGACTGAGCCATCTGACCAATCAGAGCAGACTGAGCCATCTGACCAATCAGAGCAGACTGAGCCATCTGACCAATCACAGCAGACTGAGCCATCTGACCAATCAGAGCAGACCGAGCCATCTGACCAATCAGAGCAGACTGAGCCATCTGACCAATCACAGCAGACTGAGCCATCTGACCAATCAGAGCAGACCGAGCCATCTGACCAATCAGAGCAGACCGAGCCATCTGACCAATCAGAGCAGACCGAGCCATCTGACCAATCAGAGCAGACCGAGCCATCTGACCAATCACAGCAGACTGAGCCATCTGACCAATCAGAGCAGACTGAGCCATCTGACCAATCAGAGCAGACCGAGCCATCAGACCAATCAGAGCAGACCGAGCCATCAGACCAATCAGAGAAGACTGAGCCATCTGACCAATCAGAGCAGACCGAGCCATCAGACCAATTAGAGCAGACCGAGCCATCAGACCAATCAGAGCAGACTGAGCCATCTGACCAATCAGAGCAGACCGAGCCATCTGACCAATCAGAGCAGACCGAGCCATCAGACCAATTAGAGCAGACCGAGCCATCAGACCAATCAGAGCAGACTGAGCCATCTGACCAATCAGAGCAGACCGAGCCATCAGACCAATTAGAGCCGACCGAGCCATCAGACCAATCAGAGCAGACTGAGCCATCGGACCAATCAGAGCAGACTGAGCCATCTGACCAATCAGAGCAGAGCAGGCTCTCAGGAAGGAGGAGTTTAGAGAGACTGAATCATTAAACAAACTGTTTTCAGACTCTGAGAAATTAAGATGCACACTGTATATTATGAGAAAATTCAAGCGTTTTTTTTTACCTTTGATGCATGTAAACCTGTTGTATGAGACCTCAAAACACCTTTAAAATAGCATAATAGGCACACTTTAAATTTGGTTTAAGTAATGTTGAAGAGTGCTGTCAATCGTGCCTGCAGTGCTAAGCTGAAAAGCGCTGTGATTGGCCAGTGCACTTATGCATGACTCTTATCTCTCCCGCCGGGGCTGTTGGAATATGATGGATGCCTGTTCATTACCGAGGCGTCCAACTATCCTTTTGTCCCGATTATGGATGGGTTGCACCGCTCTACATTAATAGTTGCGACTCAGATGCGAAGGGTCTTCGAGCAAAGCTCATCTCCATAAAAACAGAAACCTCCATCAACACCATAATGGAGTCGACAGGGGTTCCCCGGCACACAGATGGGAAAACACACTCGCAAACACACATCCTGAGGAAACACAACAAACACATGGCCAGACATTTCACACGAAAATCAGATTCATGTTTCAGATGATTCAATTATAAAGCCTGTTTTAGTGTCAGGAAATGTTTAGTATTTTATGACAATTCATTTTACAATACTGAATTACAGTAATCTAATGATAATCACTATTGAGAATTACAAAAAAAAAAAAAAAACTAAAAACTAAAATATCCACGCAGCGGGGAAATACGCTTAATAGCCAATGTAAAATGCAACAAAAAAACAATTAATAATAGTTTCTTTATGAAAAATATAATTTTATAGGCTATATTTTAACTATCAGACTGTACTGTACAAGTTCTTAATGTAAATTTAATGCTAATTTAATTCCCCTAAAAAACAATGATTTATGTGTATCATTCAGTTAGACAGATTTTTTGATTTTTTATATGAGACATAAATGAGAAGGAAAACACTCATTAGTTGCATGTCATTAATTTTACACACACCTCATTCATATCTCTCTCACACACACACACACACACAAACAGGAGTGTTTTCTCACTATCATGAATATTTTCAGAAAACATCTCTTAATTTTTTACAATCCACAGTGTTTCAAAGCAGCTTTAGAGAAAACCATGATGTTAATGTTTATAATATCTTAATATGTTCATGCCTTATAGTTGAATTTTGCACATTAGAGCTGGGCTTCTCTGTCAGTTAAATTACTGTAACATAAATTATTAATTATGTCCCCTGTAAGTAATAAGAGTATTGTTCTTACCTTTCAATAATCAAGAATAAACACATTTTAATGGTTTAATCTAAGTTGTTTACATTTTTATTATTATTGTATTTAATATTATAATTTTAATATTATAGAATATAATTGAACTGTATATTTTATTTTTTTATTATTTTATTTATAATTTTTTAAAAATACATAATTTATAAATAAAAAACCTGCTTTTGTAAATCAATGACAAACAGTCAAAATGATGATGTCATTGACATCATGAAAAGTTGTATGACATATTAAGTCATAATTAATAGATTAAAGTCAAAATTATGACATACACAATGACATGTACTTGTTTTTCACAGTGCAAGAAAAAAAGCTAAATAATTGCATTTTCTAAAGTAGATACATAGATAGAGAGAACAATAGACAAATAGATAGAGAAAATGATAGATAGAGAACGATAGACAGAAAATAATAGAACAATAAAACGATGGATGGATGGATTGATAGAGTGAGACAAACAGACAAAATTATGACATAAAAAGTGAAAATTACATAATAAATGTACATTTTGATTGTCACAATTTCAACATTTTAATCTCAAAGTATTTGAATGTCTTTAAATGTCATAATTTCAAATTTTCGATTTAGTATGTCATAATATTGACTTTTTTACATCACAATCACGATTTACCCAAGCATGTTTTTTCTTCCATAAATTGAGCATGGCTGAGCGAGAACTTCTGCATTTGTTATTGCGATGAGAAACACCAGGTGTGGGGATATTCTGGCTGAGAAAAGACAGTTCCCATCATCCCTCGCTCTCTCTTCCTCTCTAATCAACAAAGATGCAAACAGAGATAATTGAAGACTGCGCGCTGCTTTTAAACACACGCTGACCCGGCGACGAGTCTGGAGGCGGTTTCCATGGCGACGCCGATTTTCAGCCAGCGCTCCGTCGGCTAAAGGCCACGAGTTTGTTACTCGAGGGAAATAACGTTAACAAACACATAATGATGGAAGCGCAGGTGGTGACCCCTGTGTGAGAGGACAGACTGTTCTCAGATCAGTGACGGCACGCTAATGTTTCAGTGCGTCGGCCCCTGGGTTACCAGCACAAACACTAACAAACGGGGCCTTTTCAGCCAAGAACTCCACATGAAGTCAATTAATCAGACACAATTCAGCTCAGGGAATAAAAGCCCCTCGAACAGAACAGAAATCTGAGCTCACGATACTGACTAACTGACCCTGAAGAGAAAACGATGGAGAAATGTTTTTCTCCATCGTTCAATGAAATCATTGTTCACTAAATTGTTCACTCAAAACAATGTTTGTTCACTAAAACAATGAAATCATTGTTCACTAAATTTATGCATGAAATAAATGAAGCTGCTTCAAAAGAAGACTAGTACATAAATGCTGCAAAAATATGCAGTGAACAAAGGTTTGATTGCCATTATCCTATAGTTTAAGTTTCACTAATATGACAAAACTTTAGATTGGGTAAATAAAATGAAATGAGCTAAAACTATCGTTGGCTTTTACTCTTTTATTAAACATACAGAAGAAATTAAAATTGAACGCCACAGCAAAGGGCAAAACTTTCCTAATTTCTGTATTCACTATAGAAAAGAGCTGCATGCACATTCTGCTAAATTTATCCTTTTGAGATCTATTAAAGAAATAGTCTCACAGGTTTGGAAAGTCATGAGCTTTAATAAATGATGGCATAATTTTCATCTGCAGGTGAACTGCATGTGTATCTATATCTGGTTAAACTCCAGCACAGAGAAGCAACAGCGCTGCGAGGAGAATAACAAGCTGAGAATATGTCAGGACAGACGTTTAGATGTGACACTCAGAATGTGACATGTCGGAAACACTCGAGTGAATCCTTTAAACATTCACTTTCACAGAGAGGGTGAGACAAACAGAGACAGAGAGATGGATAGAAGGATAGAAGGATAGAATGATTGATGGATAGAACGATAGATGGATAGAAGGATAGAACGATAGAAGGATAGAACAATAGTTGGATAGAACAATAGTTGGATAGAACGATTGATGGATAGAATGTTAGACGTATAGTTGGAGAGAACGTTGGATGGATAGAGGGATAGAACGATAAAAGGATAGAACAATAGTTGGTTAGAACAATAGTTGGATAGAACGATTGATGGATAGAATGTTAGACGTATAGTTGGAGAGAACGTTAGATGGATAGAGGGATAGAACGATAAAAGGATAGAACAATAGTTGGATAGAACGATAGATGGATAGAACGATAGATGGATAGAGGGATAGAACGATAAAAGG
>JAPDVR010000004.1:3405485-3430485 GCA_026230005.1 Gila orcuttii | reverse complement strand
TTTAATTTTGGTGTCTAAATTGGCTGTGGATGTGCGTGAGTCGAGATGTGTGATGGGCGAGATGTGATTTCCTATCTAACGGAGCGCTAGCAGGGAAAAGCCTGTGGGATTACACAACAATCGTCTGGCAAACGTCTGGACTGGGAAGAATTTAATTTAAGAGAAACTGCAACAATACTTCAGAGCGTCCAGAAACCAGCTGTTGTCTTCAGTGTCAAACAGAAATACATGCACATCTCAGTTAGAAATGAAATTAAGTTAATGGACCCGTGGAGATTTTTAATGACCACCAACCTTTTAAACACGCGCACACAAACACACACGCACACACTCTCTCCTACTCGCACGCACGCACACACACACACACACACACACACACACAGACACAAGGCAGATCAGGTAAATCAGAGATAAAATCACTTAAATTAGCTATTTCCTATGTTAAATTATCTTAGTTTGAAAAACACAAACATCTGAGAAACACAAAACAACCTAAACTCTTAATGTTAGTTACTCTTCCATTGACAGTCAGATTTGTAGACAAGGAACATAACACAATTTAACATTTAATTTAATATTCAACAATATTATTGATCTGCCTGCATTTACACCATTATACAAGAACTGGACGATGACATCACGGTTTCTCCAGAGCGGCTAGATATATAAATGAACTAAATTAATAACTTTTTTACAACAAAAATAAAACATCACTGAACTTACTAAGATAAGATAAGATAAGATAAGATAAGATAAGAGGCTCAAATGACATACAAATTACGTATATTAGCTGTACAGACGTGTGCAAAATACAAAAAAAAAAAAGAAAAAAAAAGCTGGACTGTGACGCTATTTTCTTCTGGAAACACTTTTTTTTGCATTATTTTCCTGTTATCTCTGTGAAGCTGCTTTAAAACAATCTGTATTGTAAAACGCGCAATATAAATAAAGGTGACTTGACAAATCTGTTCAGTTCAACAAAAATGCATGAAATCAAATGTTTGCAAAGCAAGCGAAGCTGCATTATCATGTGATTTTGATTATTTGGTTTGTGGACTTCACAGACTGGGACTGTTCATGTGAATTCTGACTCAAAACAGAAGCACAATAGTAAATGTCTAACCGGTTACTGATGCTGTACATGCCAGCCTGCGGTTTAAAGAACAATATTAGCAAACCATGTTTGTTGAGCTGTGAAGTAAATGAAAAACTATTGACAACCAAAAAATGAAAAATAATGAAAAATAAATAAATAACAGGTGATATTTACCATGTTTGCTGACCTGTGGGGTACATGCAAAACTATTGGAAAAAAAAAAAAGAAAAAATTTAAAAAAAATAATATCTTTACCATGTTTGCTGGCCTGTGACGTAAATGAAAAACTATTGACAAATGAAAATATATAAAAATAAAAAAAAATATAAAAAAAAAATACATAAATAATTAAAAAGTGATCTTTACCATGTGCTGCTGACCTGTGACGTAAATGAAAAACTATTGAAAAATAAATAAATACATAAATAAAAGGTCATCTTTACCATGTTTGCTGACCTGTGACATAAATGAAAAACTATTGAAAAATCTAATAAATAAATAATTAATTAAAAAATTAATAAATAAATAACAGGTCATCTTTAACACACTTGATGGCCTGTGACGTAAATAAAAAAACTATTGACAAACCAAAAGAAATATTTAAAAAAAGAATACAAATATAAATTAATATTCTATTAAAAATGATTTGAATATATTAAATATATTATAATATTTAGTTTAAATAAAAAAATTATAAATTATTATTTTTTTAACTTCAGCAAAAATACACAGACTCTTCTTTCTATCAGCACATCAGCCTGAACTCACTGCGATCAACCTAGAGTAAAAAACGACTAGATTAATATTCTGTTCTTCTTTCATCTGACTTCAAACGGACGTGTCTCTGCGCTGAGCTCTGCTCAACTGAGTCCTTGAACTTCCTGAAGTTTTAGCGGTTTAAAAAAAGATCTTCAAATGTGGCATCTCTCCTGCCGCTCTCTTTCTCACAGCCTGAGCGTCGCGTGCTCTTTGATTCAGAGCTCGTTTTCTCAGAGTCCAAGACTGTATTCGAGCAGGAGAATAAAGCTTCCTGATCCAGTGACCTACATCCACACAATGAGTGATGCCAGCGTATTTTACACACACACTGCATTGAATAAAAGTCCTGTGAGTTACTCTACAGCATGACAAACAGGTCTTATTCTACACTCCTGTAGCAGTTTATACTACTAGCAAGATCTTCTTGAAACAAAAGAAACCATAATTTATCTTTTCATAACCATGTTCAGACCCTTAATCAAAGAGGTCGTCATATGTTAATGATGATGCCAAAAGCACATCCAAAACAACATTACAGTGTATTGTTCATGAAACTGTGTAAGGAGCTGTAGATCCACATGAGCATGTTTAAACTATGCTTATTTATTCCCCTCATGAGGAAAACATTGAGTGTGCTGATTGATTCAGGAAGGTTCATTTCAGGAGGAAGAAATAAAGCAAACTGGAGACGCACCGTTTGACCAGCAATTCATTGTTCCGTACTTGCACATAAACTGCATTGCAATCATTTCCCAAGATGTCATTTGTGTGGAAATATTACGACGTTTGTAAACATGACATTAACCCACAAGAACCCGATGTGACGTGGGTGTCACAAACACTGGTGATCATCTGAAAAGGTTTTTTTAAAGCATTATACCTCACTTTCAACCCAGGAAGTCCCTAAGGGACATTTAAGGAACACCCAGGTTCAGTCATGTGACAATGTGTGCATTTTTGTTGCCATGGTAACATTTCCAAAATGGTGGCCTGTCTGGTGTGCACATGTTGCAGTGTCAGCAATTTTTAAAAACACTTGTTTTTGTTATTAAAGGTATGTTTCAACCCATGCAACAATTCTAATGTTTTAATAACATATCCTAGATTACACTTGACAATTTTTTAGACCAGTTTGGGAAGAAATAGAGCAAATAAACAAAAAAAAAGATTTGCGTAAAGAAAAAAAAATCTGCCAAGTATCAGAATCGGCCATGAAAAATCATGATCGATGCATCACTAAAGCAACTTTAAAAAAACAACTAAATTTATAATGTAGTCATTTATAATTCATCACCAGAGATGTTATTGTTGTTAGCATGTTGCTAGCATGATTTAGTACATTGCTAACATGTTGTTAGCATGACTTAGCACGTTGCAAGCGTATCTAACATAATTCAGAACATGTCAATAGCATTATTAACATACATGATTTAACATGTTACTAACATGTTTCTAACATGAATTAGCACACTGCTAACATGTCTATCATGTAGCTAACATGATTTATTATGGTGCTAGCATATTGCTAACATGATTTAACACTCTGCTAACATGGTTTTAACATGATTTAACATTGCTAACATGATTTAGCATGTTGCAAGTATGATTTAACAAATGTTTCTAAAATGTATTAGTACGTTGTATGCATGTATTAACACAATGCTAGCATGATCCTAGCATGTCTTATCATACTGCTAACATATTTTAACACGTTGCTAGCATGATACTAGCAGTCTGAAGGTCTCAACTGGATTTGGTGGTTGTAGCTTGAAAGCCCCAGGAGGAGTTTAAATAGGATTTCAGTATGTTGGCTTTCTCAAACCAACATAATAATAAGCTTAAATAGTAGATCAGTATGTTGGCTTAATATAACACAATTTTGCTTCGAAAGTAAATTCAACTCTCCAGACATATTAAACTGCGGTGCTCATATGGGAGATGCAGGTTCGAATCTGGCCTGAACACAAATAGAACCATATAATAGTCAAAATCTATGAAAAAGAGCAGCCAGAACATTCTCCACAACATCTGATATTTTGGCCAGCAAATATTCTTACAGAACATACTCGTACTTTGTCTTCATTTACAATGACATTTTTTTTAGCATATGGTCGACATCAGCAAAATTAACTTATGCATGTTTAACTGGTTGCTAAACCTGTTGTCAATTTAGCAAAGAACACAAAAAACAATATATTGGGTAAAATAGTCATTTTTTTAAACATTAAATTAAATAAATCCATTAATTTGCACATATGATGCCTTAAAATGCTGGCTGTATAAGCGGCTTACTAGGTTTTGGAATACAGTGCTAAAAACAAAATGAAACCCGTGCAATATTGAGGCCGAGGTTATGGCAGCACTGAGGGCGATAATACGAGCCTCAACCCCCCTAAGCTCATATATAAGTCATGAAGAGAGACCCTTAAGTGCCGTTTGCTTCCCTCACGTGATTTGTCGCGGATTCAGAAGCGCCAGATACCTGACGGTGACGGATTGGTGTGTGTGTGTGTGTCGAGGGTTTCATGAAGTCTGAAGTATGCAGACATCAGCAACACTAAAAATCCCATCCCATCCCATGTTTCGCCATCCAATTTCATCCATTTTTTACACCACACACAAACACTTCCTTCTGTCACCTACACTAACCGCATGCCCTGTAACTGTTGTCCTCCTCAGGCGGTCTGCATTGAAGAGGGTAAACTGGACAAGCCCCAGGTGTACGCGATCTCCTTTGACACACTCAGAAAGACCTCTACTGCCAGCGTATAGCTGAAGATCTTGATAATAAGCCACAAAGATCCTCCGCTGCATCTCTGCCCTTGAATCTAGCAGACAGTGAGAGTGTCTGTGATATGTTGGGAATTTCTAGTCTACGTACACATGCATCAGACAGATTTATATACAAGACCAATTAGATTAATTTAAAAAAATATGTTGTATGCTAGAGCTGCACGATTCTGGATAAATTGAAAATCAGGTTCAGAATAAAGATCACGATTTTCCCACAAATCTGAATAGACTACTAAACAAAACTAGAATGTACATTTCCAGAAGAAAATGTGAAGTGGTGCTTGCAGTGGCAAAACTCACCACTCAGTTGCTAGAGTGTGGTACATGATTGCATACGAGCCAACAAACATGTCTGCACGATGTTCTGGTGCTGAGATATGGCTTATTCATGTTGTTCAGGTGGTTGCTAGGGTGCTCTGGGTGGTTGCAAGGCGGTTGCTAGGGTATTCTGGGTGGTTGCTAGGGTGCTCTGGGTGGTTGCTAGGCGGTTGCTAGGATATTCTGGGTGGTTGCTAGGGTGTTCTGGGTGGTTGCTAGGCGGTTGCTAGGGTTTTCTGGGTGGTTGCTATGCCTTGCCTTTGGCAAGCACCACTAATAACATGTAATTTACTAGAGATTCTGGCATAACTGCTGCAGTCTATTTAACAAATATTGAATTAATTGAATTGAGTGAATGATTCAATGACTCACCCAGAAAGACTTCACTTGTTTCATTACTGGATGAATCAGCGTTTTTGAACGAATCTCTTGAATGAATTATTCAATGACAAATGCATTTTTTAACACTTGTCACCACCTACTGGTGTAACAATGTAATTGATACAATCTTTATTTGAAACGTCAAGTTACTTTAAAAAGTGATTTACTATATTTTGATAGCTACGGTTTCTATCCGAACTATAACCATTTATTCCAGTACATCTGTGATAATCTGAATTATTGAAAGACAGAAATAATGAAACTGTTAGTGAAGCCGTTTCGTACATGACAGCCGCTCTCTCTAGATCAGAACACATATTTCGTCAAAGGATTAATAGACAGACGAATCTCTGTCATCTAGGAATAAGATCGCATGAGTGTTTTTGAATCGAGATATTTCGATTAATCGATTAATCATGCAGCTCTATTGTTTGCATGTGCCTAGAATGAAGGAAAGAGCAAACAAAAGACAAAGAACATTTATTCCCTCACATTTATAATGAGTTCCTGAACCTCAGCGTCCGCAGCACATCAACGATAAGCTGCCGTCGGGAACTAAAGGTCTCCTGGGTGCTGACAAAAGTCATTTGGTTATTGACTAGCAGCATCAAACTGAGAATTGATCTGACTGTAACCACTGTAGTAAATCATTAGCAAACCAAGAATTCAGTGGAGAAATGAGAAAAATGCTAAATCAATAATACTTTAGAAAGAAGATGAAGATGTAGACTCATCGAAAACAGATCTCCACCTTAAAAAAAAAGTGTTATTGTTCCACAAAATGATTACTTTTCTTTCATTTATATATTTGCATATTCAAACAGTCCATTACAAAATTCATCGTGCCAGGTTTGACTTTAATAACACCAGCCACCGTACACAATGTTTTATGTAAGTCTCGTGTTCACCAAGGCTGCATTTATTATGCAGTAATATTGTGAAATATGAATATTGTGAAATATGATTAGAATTTAAATAAACTAATTTATTTAGCATCATTATTCCAGTCTTTAGTGTCACACAATCCTGTAGAAATCATTCTAATATGGTGATTTGCTGCTCAACATTTTTTATTATTATCAAAGTTTAAAACGGGATATTATGATACAATTTTTTTCAGGAACCTTTGATGAACAGAAAGTAAAAAAAACAGCATTTATTTAAAATAGAAATCTTTTGCAACATTATAAATGTTGTTACTGTCATTTTGGTCAATTTAATGCATCCTTGCTAAATAAAAATAAAAATAACACACACACACACACACCTGATGTGGCTATTGAAATGCTCCAAATCAGCTCTTGCTCCAGGCTTTATTTTCATGAGTTTCCCCTCTTGAGCCCTTAAAACCTTGTTGAAGTCCATGTTATGATAATGAAGCATGATCCCATCAGAGAGGAATCACTCAAAAGCATGAGCACAGCAGATCTTTAATGCAGTTATTACAGCTTGTAATCGCATACTAATATAAACCAAACTCCAGGTCACAGCTTAAATTATAACTAACCTACAGGCTGACTTCAGCACACTTACACACACACAATGACACAGAGGTTGTTTTTACACACAATTCGACCCAACTGGAGCACCTGAATTCATATCAACTCAAACTGTGCCCTAGACTCATGTTTTCAAGTGTGTTTGATGTCAGTTTGGTTTAGTTGGTCTGCTGTTTTCTAATCTCAGTATGGTTCCTAAATTAGAGTATACTAGAGTTTGGAAAGCTTTCAGAATAAGCAACATCTCAACAGTGAATAAAATCAACATTTCAAAAAACAAACATGCAGAGAGTCGTGCTGCGTGTAAGATATTCTTATCCTGGTGCTCTCTGGAACAGGGATAGTTTTACTTGTTGAAATATATATAAACTAAGGCAGTCAAAGATAAAGAAATATCAGTCACTTAACAACAATTACAACTAACCACACACCAATAAACCATCATCAACATTTACCTTTATGTTTTTGGCAGATGCTTTTATCCAAACCGCTTTGCATTGCATTTCCAGATCTACAAGATTGTTGATGATGATTTCCATCCACAGTTTTATGCAAATTTTGGGATATTGACATCACTAGATGCAATTTTTTTAATTTTCACATTCAATTAAATTTAGATGGAAACATACTGTACACTATATTTGAACACTGTTCAAAAGTTTGGGGTCAGTAGTTTTTTATTTATTTATTAATTAATACTTTAAAAAGTGACTTAAAAAAACATTTATAATGGTGCAAAATGTTTCTATTTCAAATAAATGCTGTTCTTCTGAACTTTCTATTGATCCAAAAATCCTGAAAAATAATGAATGTATAACAGTTTCCACAAACTTACAAAGCAAAAAATGTTTCTCGAGCATCAAATCATCATATTATACTGATTTCTGAAGGATCATGTGACACTGAAGACTGGAGTAATGATGCTGAAAATTCAGCTTTGATCACAGGAATAAATTACACTTTACTATATATTCACATAGAAAACATCTATTTTACATTGTAATAATATTTCACATTTTTTTGTAGTTTTTAATCAAATAAATGCAGCTTTGGTAAGCTAAAGAGACTCTTTTAAAAATATCAACAAAAAAAAATCAAACTGGCCGCAAACGGTAGTGCAGTTAATAATACTCACAAGAACATTTATAGACAACGAAAACAACAAACACACATTAACACTCACACAGATGCTCAATACAAATAGAAACATCATAACCAGAAGACTTAATCATAATCAAGAGCTGCATAGAAATCTCCAACGACTAACTCTGAATAATTGCTGCTTCATCAATTACAGATCCCAGCGGTGACTCTGTGTTAGAAATCAAGCGTGTAAAAGACGGAGTCGTCAGATTATCAAATGTATTTCGCAGCGGGTCTGTAGTTGGGGCTAGATTCTGGTTTAAGAATGGGGGGGATGTATTTGTCCTAATGCTTCATCCGTCTAATCCCATCACCCCCGAACCGTCCCAGACACCGACCGCTTCAAACACACAAAAGCCGTTAATCTCGTCATGTGTTTCACACAGCACTACACACTCCTCGTCTATCGGCACACACTGAGAGGCTAATATCACTTTCACAGCAGGACACGGAGGACATTTATGGAAGAGCCTAAAGCTTCGGGAAGAGATTGTGCACAATATATAAATCAAAATAAAATCTATAGCTATACCGTTATGGCTTAGTAAGATTTTCAAATCCCATTAATTAAAAAACTAAATATATTCTTCACCAGACCATAAGCTGCCTGCATGCAAAGTGAGTTTAAAAATGAAGATGTAAATATTATATATGATATGATGAATATATGATAGAGATGCACCAGAGCTAAATTTCTCCGCCAAATCCCGATAGTTTGATTTTCTTAAGGAAACAAAACACTTTCCCAACTAATGCTGTAAACTATACAGGAAACCCTCTCATTCGGTACATTACTATAATATTAGAGGTTAAAATTAACAAAATAGTCCAAACTATTATATTTAGGTGCTATTTATTTCAGATCTAATAATTACTCTCAAATAAAAACACATAAGCACATGTATACAACTCACATAGTTTTCATAAACACTTGCATTCATGACAAATTTATTCAAACATACTAGGGATGCGCGGTATACCGGTACTGCAAAAATACCGGTATATATTATATTTCAAACGGTACAATATCATAATTTTGTTCAATTCGATATTTGATGCGCTGCTGTTTCGAAGTTCACCGCTAGGCGGCAGTGCGCTACCTAAACTGACGCGGGTCATGCGAAACCAGCAAACGGTGACAACAGAGGAACACGATGGATCAAACGAAGCTCGTTCGAATTTCTACACGCCCGAAATGAATAAATAGAGAGAGCAGTATGAGTGAAATAAGGCATTACTTTGCCTACAAAAGTAATGAGACAAGTAAAGAAACAGATCTCAATGCACCACTCTGCAAACGGGGAGGCAACACATCAAATCTGCCTCACTTGACTCGTCAGTTGCTCATCCTGACTTGTTCAAAGAGTTCAGAGATCGACAGGTTAGTCCATCATTCAACTGATTTAATTTAGACTTTTATTGAACACTGAACAGCGCACATACGTAAGAGCTTATCAATTATATATAATACGATAAACACGAAAGCTCAAATCTGCTTGCATGACACGCTAGAACCGATTAAGTTTAGGTCTCATAATTTTTGCATTTTCAAACAAACATATATTAATTGAATTTGAATGAATAAAGAATAAAAAATTGAATAATATTAATTTTAGTATTAGTGATAGTAAAATGAATGGCATATTAGTGCCGCTGTGGCGACCCCTAGAGGAATAAGCCGAGAGAGAGAGAGCAATAGTAGTAATATGAATATTTCTAATATTACAATTAAGCTACATTTGTCAACATTCATTAGGTAACCTGACCTAACAGTATTATAGCATTTATTAATCTATATCAATCAGTAATTAAATGACCTAGAAAATTAAATATACTAATACATGTTTAGCAATGCATTAAACTAATATGAACCCAAACAGTAACCAAACCAAGATGAATAAATGCAATAAATGTTGATAATTCTCTGTTGATGCATGACAGCTAATGGTTTACATGTCATTTCATTATTCTATTATTATTATATGTTAATCTATTATTATAGATATTAACCTATTTTAATTGTATAATTTCAGGGGTTTTTTTTCGAAATCAAAATTTAACCTACTGTATGTTCCCTCACTGAATTATTATTATTTTATTTTACATTTTGATACCTTTTCTTAGCAAATTTGGTAGTGGAGAGTTTCAAGCAGTGTTTTTTAAGTGTCACTTAAATTTTGAGACTGTTTTTTTTTTTTTTTTTACCTGTGGTATCGATTTAGTATCGATACCGAGGTATTAGGTTCTGGTATCGTACCGAAGCCAAAATTGTGGTATCGAGCCATCCCTAAAACATACATATATAATTCATAGTAAATAATCTCCTCTAGTGTTTGTATAGCTAACTAATGAATTGAACATCGGAGAACTTTGCTGAGGTAAACGTAACATTAAGTGATATATTGTTCACAAGCTGTTTTATTGACGTCTTTCCGCGGTTGAAACACTGATGAGTGATTACATGAGACATGATACATCTCAGTAAGTTGTTCTGTATCTTTCAACAAACCTTTTGATGTTCAAGTATGTTTTATCATGCTATAACTTGTATTAAAGTGGAAGAAAAGACTCGCTACAGCGATCGGTCACGTCACATTTAACATTTATGCATGTGGCAGACACTTTTATCCAAAGCGACTTAAGGTCCTTAAAGTCCGAAATTTTCATATGCGAAAATCCGAATTTTTTTTATGAATGAAAATTTCAGACTCAGTGTGCAAGGACCTTTACATTGCATTTCAAGGTACACCTTCTTATTGCTTTCCCTGGGATTGAACCCATGACCTTGGCGTTGCAAGCGCCAACGCTCACATCTCAGAATGTGAAAGCTGAGCCTTTTCTTATCAGAAGGAACAAATCTCTTTGCGATTATTGGATAGTAAGCGCTACAAATAACGCTTGGTGTAGAGAAAACCGGAGACTTGGCTTGACCTACAGTTGCACTAATGCACTCCATTAAATCATTACAGTAAGCTAATTCCTGAAGGTGGAAGTGAAGGGATTCCCACAGACAGATGGGACCTCAGTATGTGCAGACACACATTCAGTGCACTGCAAGGCTAAATGAACCATAATATTATAAAACCACATAAATAGCTCCATTAACACAGCAGGGTGTCAGCTGACCTGAAACACCCTGAGAGCCGTCAAAACACACACAGTTCACACTTCATCACGGTCAAATTACAGATAACAGCTCCTTTCTTTAAACGGCTAATGCATTTACATGCACTCTTTCCCCGCCATTGACGGTATTTATGAGAGTTATATAATTATAAGAGTTATTATAAGAGTTCAGAATCTCCAGATCAAAACACAGGTGAAGAAGAAGCAGAAACAAGCGATAGAAGCATTGCTGGCGCTAATATAAGCTAACGTGATCATCAGACATAACAAAAACCTGTTAATTGGTTCACTTTTTTGATTTTCATTTACTGTTTTTTGTCTTATCCGTTATGTAAATTAGGATTATGTTGTTGTTAAATCAATGTTTATAGCATTATTTTAGTGTCAGGCGTGTTACCATGATTGTGTTTTATATTTGTTTATGACACTGAACACCTCCTATATGTTAGTATTTATGTCAGCTTGTGGAAAAGTTTCTTGTGATGAATTTTGATTCACCGTATGATTATCTTTACCACTTGTGTTTTAAAGTCCCCCTGTAGTCAATCATTTTATCCCTTAAAACTCATCTTTGATCAACAAAATGACATTTAAACATTTTTTCCTTAAAATGTTTTCTGTCATTCCTTAAAGGGATACTCCACCAGTTTTTCTTATTAAACTATGTTATTCCCTTAACTAAGACGAGTTGATACATACCTCTCTCGTCTCAGTGCGTGCACTATATCGCTCTGTATTGCCGCAAAACTATGTTAGCTCTTAGCTTAGCCCATGCATTAAATATGGGCCAAGCAGAGAAGCGACCAAACACTTCCACGTTTTCCCTATGTAAACACAGTTACTAGAGTAGTGTAACTTGACCTGGGCTGGTGACACAAAATAAACCGTTGCGCTTTTCTAAGCGTTTAAAATTGATGACTATATTGTATGGCGGAATACCATAACAAGTGCTTTTGAGCACTTCGACTTGGCGCAATAATATCTTCACTCGTGAAAAGTCCTCTTACCGGCTCCCGCTTCTTCTCCCCCTCCCTCTGACATTTCCGTCAATACAACCAACGTGACTTTTACTACCTGTGCTATTAGCAAACTGCAGATCATTTGCAATGGCGGACTTTGTAGATGATTATGACTTCTTTGTAGCAGACCCAGAGCCATATCTGTTTGAACCCGAGTACACGGAGGAGGAATTAGCTCTTATGGACCGTGAGAGGCAAGAAAGATATGATCCAGAACAGACCGGAGCTGGCGAAAGACCGGTGCATGTCACGTTGGTTGTATTGACGGAAATGTCAGAGGGAGGGGGAGAGGAAGCGGGAGCCGGTAAGAGGACTTTTCACGAGTGAAGATATTATTGCGCCAAGTCGAAGTGCTCAAAAGCACTTGTTATGGTATTCCGCCATACAATATAGTCATCAATTTTAAACGCTTAGAAAAGCGCAACGGTTTATTTTGTGTCACCAGCCCAGGTCAAGTTACACTACTCGAGTAACTGTGTTTACATAGGAAAACCGTGGAAGTTTTTGGTCGCTTCTCTGCTTGGCCCATATTTAATACATGGGCTAAGCTAAGTGCTAACATAGTTTTGCGGCAATACAGAGCGATATAGTGCACGCACTGAGACGAGAGAGGTATGTATCAACTCGTCTTAGTTAAGGGAATAACATAGTTTAATAAGAAAAACTGGTGGAGTATCCCTTTAAAATAGCTTGAATGTAACTCGACACCCTTGTCTCATTTAGTATTTAGCTGACGCTCATATAAGCTAACGTGACCATCAGACATTAAACAGCACAAGACTAAAAATCCTATAAAAAAAAAAAAAACTGTTAATTGGCTCACTTTATTGACTTTCATTCACTGTTTTTTTCTTATCAGTTATGTAAATTAGGATTATGTTGTTGTTAAGTGAATGTTTATAGCATTATTTTAGTGTCATGCGTGTTACCATAATGTTTTATATTTTTTATATTTTTAGTTTTTATGTTTTATATTTGTTTATGACACTGAACACCTCCTATATGTTAAGGTGATGATACACAGGGCAACTTTTTGAGCAATGTTGCTGGGCAATCTTGCTGAGCGATTGTTGCTTGGGCACTTTACCATTGAAAATGGGCAATAAATTTCTCTCTGGATCATTTATATCGGTCGTGGGCCCTGTGTCTCATCGTGTTGCCCGTTGACGGCAACATTGCTCAAAAAGTTGCCCTGTGTATCATCACCTTTAGTATTTATGTCAGCTTGTGGAAAAGTTTCTTGTGATGAATTTTGATTCACCTTATGATTTTCTCTTTACCACCTGTGTTTTAAAGTAAATTTTTATAGTAATTTTATCCCTTAAAACTCATCTTTGATCAACAAAATGAAATACAGTATTTAAACGGTTTTTCCTTGAAATGTTTTGTGTCATTCCTTAAAATAGCTTGAATGTAACTCGACACCCTTGCTTCATTTAGTACATGCGGTTCTATGAATATTCAAATGAGCCCCGCCTCCACTCACTCACTCACTCAGAGATCCACTGGTTGACGATCACACGTTGATCTGATTGGTTACAAGGTAGTTTGTGACGTCAGAAACACCAGCGATTTCAAACCGTGTTTTTGAGACTGTCTTTGGTTCACTGCAGTTTTAAGCAGAAAATACTCAGCAATGCTGCCGACTTATGAATTTACACATGGTTTGTCTTAAAGCATATTATTAAACACCATATAGTCATATAACCAACATTAAAAACGATATTTTTCACCACAGGGGGACTTTAAAAACTGATTGCCAGTCAGTATATTATAAAGGTCACATTACATTATTTCACAGCTGACTTGTTTTAACTAGATTTCACCAATTTATTTTACAGAAATGCTGAAGAGGTTTGAGGGATTGATGGATCACATGAATGTGATTTAATTGTTTAATAAACTGCTGCAATTAGGCATATCAATGATGCAAGACTACAAACAGTCTAAATACATGCCAGAGAAAGTATAATGTCTGAACCTTCTCCTGCATTTAAATCTTTGTATATACAATTGATTTATATTAAAAACAAGTCAACTGGCTCATCTCTCAACAAATGCTAAACTAAATGTTAGGGTGGATAGATGCTGTACGTGTGTAGGGTCTGGACCAATCAGACACACACTAATTATTCATATTCATTATATTTAACGAATATAAAGGTCTATGAAACTCTCCCCCAAAACTAACCTCACAAATGAAGTTACTTTGTCAGCCGGGTGTCCGGTTACAGAACACTTTAAGACTAATAACAGACTTTTACGACCTCAAAGGAATGTGGCCACATGCGCCACATGCTCAAGAGAGAGAGACAATCTTTAATTAAATAAACTTTGCGGTATTACTCTGATCTATGAAGGAACATGCCTCACAGAAACTGTGATGATTTACTGTCTCGTGTACTATTAGGTATAACAACATGGTATGTTTGATTGGGGTGTATGTGGTTGCACAACCACCCAACGGTCAATATAACTTCACCTGTATCATTCTTCCTACCTAATTAATCCTCATTTAATGACACATTCTTTGATGTACATCACCTTCTCTTAGAATGCAATTTGAATTTGTTATGTCTATTTGAGCTTGAATGAACAGTCTAAGCACGCTGGGGACAAAGACCATAAATCAACTAAGAGCCGCTTCCCCTCTTGGACATGTCACCTTACTCATATGTCCATTCAAACCTTAGGGGTTGGTTCTTTTTCAGACTATATCAGAGGCCGGCAACAGTGACCGCCCTCTCTTGGTTTTCCATCCTGCCGCAAACACAGTCTCGGGTGATACGGGGAAAACCCCCCTCCCCTCCCCCTCCATGGGGGCCAAGAGGCCTTCCAGCAGGCCTGGATCCCAACCAGATCCGGCCTCATGGAAAAGAGAGGAGACTCTCTCACAAAGAACCAAAGACAATCTCAGGAGTTTTGGAACAAAGACTCCAACCAACAACGACTCCAATCACCCATCCTTCCGACTTCCTCACTTCTCCTGGGTGCTCGGCGTGGCCTCAACAGAGTCCCAGGCCTTGACCAAACCAGCCATGCGTTCCTGGAGAAAGAGAACGCTCAAACAACTTCCACTTGACACTGCCGGAACCATCAACGACTTCAATTTTCAACAACTTCAAGAATTGTTTCCATTACAAATGCAAGTATTCAATTCAATGAAATGTGAAAATGAAATTCTGATGGTTCTTATCATAGTCCCTCTTCCGGTTTCCAATTTCATCCTATCACTAACCTATTTATGTATTCATGTGTGTATGTTGTTTAGTTTATTTATATTCATATAAATAGCTATATTTAGTTAATAAAACTTGTACATAATATGTATTTGGTTCTGCTTTGTTTGCAATACAATGTCACTTTATGATCACGGTTTTTGCTACTGGCTCAACGTGCGGTATATGCGAAGAAATAATTATTCTTCTGTGGCCATGGAAGATACCCTTTTCTTAGAATAACTTAATAATCAAAAGAGTTCGTTGGACGAACTGATTAATTGATTGTAATATTAATTCAGCCACATCAAGTTAATCCAATTAACTGACCCAAATATTTATAATTCATAATAACAAGATATTATTGATTATTAATATTTCCAAAAAGCTTAAGTTCCTTACAGTGCATGACTAGAAAATCAAGTTTCACTTGGTAATATGGTAAAAGATAGCTCAAGAACAATAAGGACTGAGTATAAAGGACAGAGACAGATAAAGGCCGACAAATTCCACTGGCAGTTTTAATTACACACACATGGGAAAGTGATTTCCATTTCCCAGCAGACAGGCACGTGTTCTCCAGCGGCAGAACATCAGAGAGCAGTTTATTAATTCATCTATTGAATTCAAATTAATTTCATGGCGCAACATGCAATGTCTCTTTCATCATGACTGTGAATTTCTAACCAGTGTCTCCAGCGCAGGACCAGTGTTGTCGCAAGAGTAATGTTTTACTGGCTCATATCAATACTAAAACCAGTGAATTTATAACAATGGCAAGTATTTTATATATTTATATACTTAAATATATTATATTTATAGAGAGAGAGAGAGAGAGTAATTAGTACTAATAGTAATTAGTAATTTGTTTTAATTTGTGTTTTAAAATGTGTGTGTGGCAAGTATTATATTATATGATATTATATATATTATTTATAATATATTAATATATGTTCACCCTGATTAATACAGTAATGTAGTAGGTAAATTTGTTGAAATTTGTCGTCTTAAAATGTGTGAGTGAGTGAGTGAGTTAGTGAGAGTGTGTGTGTTAAAACAATTAAAATGCAATAAAATATTGCTTTAAGGTTTTGCAAGTAATTTAAGTAAACAAATAAATCAATAATGAATAAAGTAAATAAAAAAAATCAGGTCACTAACAAAGAAAAAAAAAAAAAATATATATATATATATATATATATATATATATATATATATATATATATATATATATATATATATATATATATATATATAAAAGAAAAATACCAAAATTATATTACAAATCGAACATCAAACTCTGTTGGTCACATGTTGTTAATGAACCTCATGTGTATAGAAGGAAGGACATTACTACAGAAAAAATCACAACCTACACACTACAGTCAAAATAGAAGAGTTAGCTTAAAGACCTTTCACACAATAACTGGAAATACGTAATCGTTGCGGAAACAGAGTTCCTGTCAAGCGTCAACACATCAGAAAAACACACCCAATCAGGAGAAAATGGATCAGAGAGTCTACACAACTTCGAAAAAAAATGAAACTTGTCATGGTCCAGTTGTTGATGACTGTAAAATGGTGTGGTGACGCTTGTCTGCAGCTGAATGTATCGAACACCAAAGATATGACTATTGATTTCAGAACTGAAGCTCATGTATGTATGAGAACTGAAGGTGGTGTATATTTTATGTATGTGTATACTACACCATCAGTTCCCCACAGGGGGGTCTCGTCATATTTTGAAAAGTGTTGAACAGTGAGAATTAAAGCAGCAGTCCGTAACTTTTTTTGTTCAAAATTGACTAAATTTATATAATGAGCGAGAACATCATGAATTTTCCAAACCGTGTTTTTGTCTTATCCTTAGTCACTATGGTACACCTATAGTAAGTGTTTATATTGGGACTATTTTACACTGGTTCGGGTCGCACCGCTGCGGTGTATCCCAGTGACTCGTCATAGAAATAATGACGCAATCCTCACACTGATTGATAAAGCCTCACAAATAACATGCAAGTATTGAGGTCCCAGACACCAGCCATTTTGTAATAGTCTATATTAATTATTTTTTTCCTACACACCAGTTTGAATACTGATATTTTTGTTATTGCATTTCAAATAGGGCCAATTAATACGACAATTCACCATGACGTCACAACAGTAATAGACGTTCTTCCGGGTGGCAAAAGCCGAAGCGTTCCTATGGCAACACTAGTAAATTGCTTGGAAGGGAGACAGACCGTCGGCAGTAGTCTAATCTAAATTTCAACAGTTGATTCAAAAACAGACGTGGTGGAAATTCAGACATAGTTAACATGATCATTAGAGCTTAGATTCTTTGATCTAGAAACGTGCACTCCCAACGCAATAGAGTGCGGCACGGGACTAGATTTGATGGCCGAGTGCGAGCGCGGGCAGTAATGAACTCACTCTGTGTGTGCGGATTGCGGGAGAATAAAACCATAGACATCTATATGATGTCTATGAATAAAACGATTCGCTAGACTCCCGCAAACTAGAAATATCTATGTATAAAACATATAAAACTAATACATTTTACACATATATTGTTGTCTGAGATCAACTTATGACGTTCGCTTGGTTTTTACATTCAAAAACATCAAAATGAATAAGTAATAGGCTATTTTCTACCCTAGTTTTGAGCCTAGCTCAAAAACGCTCGGTTTTTATGGGCGTCTCGCATTGAAGACTTGGAAGTAAACGCCCACTGCTGTGAGTGGATAACAGTTTTGCATATTATAAGGAGTTTCAACTCACTCGTCAGTAACGATTAGACTGATACACATGTACACATAATTATTAGATATCAAACGATCTGTAACAATGCAATACTAGCCTATCAGATTATTATTATTTTTTTTAAATAAAAATTTTACTTACATAAGTGTGTTGCACCATTCCTGTCGGATCCAACATAGAATCACAGCACCGTTTTCTAATCTTAATCGGTCTGCAAATCCAGTCTCGACCTGTGTCTTGTTTCCAAAAAAATCCTCAGTGAAATGAAGCGAACAAACGGACAATGTTTTACCCACATCAGCTGGAACGTCATTAAAAATAAAGTTTAACCAAGCATTCCTATTGGAATCCAGAGGAAGCTTATGCAGCGACTGTCTTCTTCCACAACCAGGCACTGCACAATATTTTGTAAATGTCATGTTTATTGCTCGGTAGCTCGATCCGGTTTGTCATCACGAGGTAGGCCCATGTTATTTAGCTATGCGTGTAATGCGCGAATCGGTGGGCGGGGCTAAAGTAGCCGTGTTGAAGTAGGCGTTGATCTTCTTCAGCGGGGGTGGTGTTTTATCCTCTTTGACGTCATAGTTCCCACTTTGAAAAACGAGTCGTTTGCTGAGCCTGGTGTCAATAAAAGCATTTATTGGACTAACAAGGACGTTTTCAGTTCTGAAATTTACAGGATATTCTTATAATATGATGACCTCTTAGATGTCAAAAGCTCAAGGAAAATTGGATTTCTCAGTTCATCACCCCTTTAATGTGTCGGGCCGGGAAGCGCAAAGACGACGACATGCACTACTTTTGACGACATCCACTCGCTTTAACCTCCTCACCCCCAGGTTCCGCTGGATAGATTTACTTTTTTCTGACGGAAATCGATAAAACCTTTTGCTGTATATCTGGCTGCGCAACCCCAAACACAACATGTTTTCGCCATCGTTTCAACTTTGATCTACAACAATGATTTTAACTATGTAACTGTTTAAAGTAGCCAGCTGGATCTCTTCAATTGGTCAGTAGAAGCCGCTCGCGTTCTGCCACCCGGAAGTATCTTGGTGCCTATTGTTTACAAACATTCTGAAATGCCCTATAGGCTATTCCTAGGCTATAGGGCCTATAGGCTATTCCCGACAATATCATTAAATGTGAAGGGGGGCCCTCAAATATTTTCTTAGGAAAAAGGGGGTCTCAGACAAAAAAGGTTGGGAACCACTGTACTACACTGCATACAAATTGCCCACAAGGGATCTTAATAAAGTTGAACTTGAACTGGCGCGTTAGTGAATAGTGACATGAGAAGGCGAGAAGATCGTCACAGGATCAATAACATCCGCTGGATAGCCGGAATCCATTTCCATCGAGCTTCACCATCAACAGGGACTGAGGGAAGGAATGAAACGACAGATTTGCTGCTTTTGGGAATAATAAAAACAGCCCGTTACGCTACAATAACTCTTGCTAGTTGCTTGCGCCATTTGTTTACCTGTTGCCCTGACCGGTGAGGAAGAAGATGACCACGACGATTGCATATTTCCGGTCACAAATACGTAAGTTGTGTGAAAGGCCTATTAGAATAATTAGATGATAGAGGAGCACTCCAATATTTTGCCACCAAAAGTTTGACCAAAGGCATTGAACTGAGTCGTCAGAAATGATCCCAACCCAGTCAATGACTTTCTGTGTTCTACCTGTGAAATTCACATTGAGCAGTAGATTATTGGTGTTTACCTGCGTGTGTGTGTGTGTGTGAGAGGGAAATGTCACCCAAATGCCACAGAGGGACGGGGGTGACCATTGAGAATGCAGTCAGTACAGATGTGTGTGTGTGTGTGTGTGTGTGTGTATGTGTGTGTCTGTGTGAGCAATGTTTACAGAATACTAATGCATTGTGGGAGTCCCAGCAGCACAGTCTGGACTGATGAGGGGTTAAACGAGCTGCTAATGAGCCAAATCAGAGAGAGAGAGAGAGAGAGAGAGAGAGAGAGAGAGAGAGAGACAAAGGCAAGAAGTGTTTTCATTTATGTAATATTGTTCTATTAAAAACAGCTATAAAAAAAACTGTAAAAAGCTGTAACCTGGCACTAAACAAAATCCCCAAAATAGCGATTGTTTCCAAACAGGTTTTCCCTGTTTTTGCACTCTCTGTGCAAAGTTATTCATATGTTTAGTGAATAAAAATCAGTAACAATTTCATAGCAAAAATACACGAACCACAAGCTTAAGGGGGATATTTTTACAATTATACTAAACTATGAACTATCAATCAGACGACAGAAGGAATGTAGTAGATGGTGTGTGACAGCTTTTTCAGCAAAGTTTTGATCATGTTGATCATTTAGAGGCCTTAGAAATCGGCGTATCAAACATGATACAATAGACTTCGGGTTAAAACTAGAACTGCACGATTAATCGTTAAAAGATTGCAATCTTGATTCAAACACCCACGCGATCTCATTCCTAAAAGATGCATTCAAAATAGAGGAAATCTCCTTTTGAAAGTAACTTGATGCTTCAATTAACGATTGTATCGATTACATCTTTACACCAGTAGGTGGCGACAAGTGCCTGTTAAAAAATGCATTTGTCATTGAATCATTCACTCAAGAGATTAGTTCAAAAACGCTGACTCATCAAGAAATTAAAGTTATTTTGTTTAGTTGTCTGTTCAGATCCGTGATCTCAATTTAAAACCAAAAAAACATGATTCTCAATTTTTCCAGAATCGTGCAGCTCTAGTTAAAACTAAACAGGGTCTGTCTGAATATCTCTACAAATGAGGAAAATGTTCAGCCACTTAAAATTACCCAACAGGCTGAACAAATGCACACCTCTGATTAATAATCACTGAGAGAGAGCCGGCACTGTGCCATACCAATAGACACAAGCTATGAAACACACATACTTACACATGATCTCACTGCGGTCATAAGAGATCAGATCAATGCCCATCGCCCACCAATGACCTTTAATTAGCCACGAGGGAGCGGACCAATAACGTCTGATGATGTTAATTAAGATCATAGCACACTAGTCTACATGCTTGTGCAGTATATAGCCAACATTCAGCCTATGATTTATAAAACACCATGCAGTATGCAACGATATACACTTTATTTCATATGCTGCATTGCACTGTTACATGTTTAATTTTTCGCATTTTGTTTTTTTGTAATCGAGGCACAGCTTAATGGAGGGTTTGCAGAGAGTAAATGATTGCAAATTGCAAACCCTGAGTAAATGATTTCATAATGATTTGTCTGTAAATGGCATATATATTTATTTGTTTTTGTGCAAAAAACTTTAACATTGTAAGTGAACCCCAAGGAACATATTAAAATGAAAATATTCCACAGTTATTTAACTAAATTAAATCATTATTAAACTAAATTGAGCTGAATAATGACACCAATGGCTTCTGTAGAACTGCTATACAGATGTTTGAATTGGTTACATTATTTGTTTTACAATTTTTCAACATTAATTGCAACAATTTTTTAACAAAAACAATTAAATCACAGTCGTGTTCATTACTGCGAAGCTGTATTGTATTGTATAAAGCGCTAAATAAATAAAAAATAATTGTGAATGTATACAATCAACATCGCCTATGGTCAGTAATTATACTGATGTAAGTCTCACAAATCACATGACCATTTAATAATTGGAATGTAGCTTATGTCTAACACACAGCAAAGATAGCAGTAGGGTAGTGTGTGATTTCAAACACACCCAAAGACTCGACAGCTGCCGCGAGACCTTGATGCTAACATCAGCGTTCGACCACGGATTAATATCCAAGGACGGGCAGAGACAGGGCGCATTTTTCAGAGGATGCGATCTGTCCCTGATCCTGTTCTCCTGATTCAATTCATCCGTCTGCAGCAGGCATTCAGTATGAATGTTTGTGTGTGCTGGACTTCTGTAAAGGTCAGAGATCAGGAGTAAAGCAAATGAGAGTGACAAAAACAAGAGGTCAGCTGATCCATCATCGACACGCCCACTTTAAGACAGCCCCCTTCACAGCCTCATTTTAAAGGAGAACTCCGGTCAATTTTAACATTGAGCTCATTTTTTTGTAAATTTGGAGTGCTGTCAGTACAGAGAACAGCGACAAAAATCGGTGTTGCCTACACCGTGTTATACTCTTTTTAAAATTTGCACCCTGTTGACTTAAATGGGGCAAGTTTTAAACCTGCTTTTAGCCTCTTATCATCCTTGATGCAGGGCGCGAATTTCGGCGCGGGATTGCGGGTATTGCGCATAATTCTAATCATTCCCGCAGGTCTCCCATTTATAATGCGGGAAATTCCCGCAATCGTAATCCACACAGATTATAAAATCAAATCATTATTTTAACAACTATCTGCCAGACGCAATTTCACAAACAACGTGAGTGTTCAGCGGTGCCGCGTCTTCTATCTCTTCTCTCAAAATGTGTTGTGCAAGGCAAGCATCAAGTGCTGCGGCGATAATACACACTCGCGTTTAGGAGTCGGGACATGACGGAATATTCACTTGCACAATCGGGCCAGCAGTGCATCGTGACTGAAGTTTACCATTTACACGTCTTTTTAAGTCTTACCAGTTTAAACATTCAAGCGATTTTAAACTAATTAGTGCTCGCGCGCTCTCTGAGAGATTGTTTTCTAAGCGCACATTCATAGAAAATCCGCCGCAAGAACAGTTGGCCGGTAACAAAAGTTATTTTTCGCGGATTATATTGCGGTCTTCGTGAGTATACTCTAAACATAGTCGCTTTTGTCTTTAATAAGCATAAAACGCATGCCAGTATAATAAACACAGGATCCGTGCACTAGCTCTTAAAGTGACGGAAGCCATATGTGTCTGTCGTTAATTTTGTTGTCAAAACAACAAAAGATAGCTTTAAGTTAAAGGAATCCGGATTAATAGCCTATGTATTTAATTTATTCAGGACTAAAATACTACCCAGTGTTATTTTCCATTTGATTACTTTATTCAGTTTCTGTATATGAATACTAGCCTAGTGTTAGACCTATTCAAAAACTTCTCTTATTTTGTCTTTATTTGTATCTTTATTCTATTGTATTTATTTGTGCTACTTTTTTCAATTTAATTAAACAATTTAAATCAAGCTTCGACAATCGACTACTGTGGACTTCGACCGAAAACAGGAAGTAAATACAGGTATGTTTTTTTTTTTAAGTGTAAATTTACAACAATATCTGGCTTAGTAATAATTCACAAGAATATCAGTGCAAACAAGAAACGCAGCACGTACAATTACAAACAACTTTAGAAAAGAAGAGTAAATTAAAGTTAAAAAAAAGAACTGAAATAATAATAATAATAAACAGAAAAATAACAGAAGATAAAGATAAAAAAACAGTTATAAGACAATAGTTAAGGGGCTTCAATTAATTTAGTAAATACAGGTATGTGAGCTGGCTGAATTAACATCACTTTTATTCATATCTTTCACATCTACTGCAGTCAGATTCACCGTGTTCACTCTAAATAAAATCACTCACATGGCTGTGCACTTGTAATGACACATCAAGGATGATAAGAGGCTAAAAGCAGGTTTAAAACTTGCCCCATTTAAGTCAACAGGGTGCAAATTTTAAAAAGAGTATAACACGGTGTAGGCAACACCGATTTTTGTCGCTGTTCTCTGTACTGACAGCACTTCAAATTTACAAAAAAATGAGCTCAATGTTAAAATTGACCGGAGTTCTCCTTTAACCCTCTGGCGCTCTTCATGTGTCGGTCAAAAATAACAGAATCTTTTATTTTTATTTAAATTAAATTAATGTACTATATTTTAGTTTTTTTATTTAATATTTCGTATTTTTACAGGATTTCATGATACTAAATTATATTTACACTCTATTTAAAATCCATTTATTCACTGTCTGAGCATTTCCACCTTAAACTGTCATAAATACTGAACACTGTAGAGCACAGACTTAAGTTTGATTAAAGCAAATGAGAGTGACAAAAACAAGAGGTCAGCTGATCCATCATCGACACGGCCACTTTAAGACACGCCCCCACACCATTAATATAATTAAAGAAACGGTTGGGTTCAAAACAAGTCTAGACAGCAAGTGTGATGTGCTGTTTATTACCACAGAAAATAACTTTGTCAATAACAGAATTGTGAGTGTAGGAACAAGATTATACTCTCAGAAGAAAAGCAACAGTCATGTTTATCTGCGGTGTGAATGTGGCCACACACACACACAATGCCGTTTCATTTCTTCATGCTGTTCAAAGAATTTCAACCCATCAAACGTGATGTTTTCAACTGAACAAAAGCATCACGTCAGGCTTTTCAGCCGCCTGGATATGAGAGAGAGAGAGAGAGACAGAGAGAGAGAGACAGAGAGAGAGACAGAGAGAGAGAGAGAGAGAGAGAGAGAGACAGAGAGAGAGAGAGAGAGAGAGAGAGAGAGAGAGACAAAACTAAAGTCAGAATTGTTCTTGTCTTGTTTGAATGTTGGTAAAAACGTACAAAAATGTGTTTTAAATGTTAAAATGTATTCATGCATTTTTTTTTATTATTATTATTTTTTTTTTTTTTTTTTTACACTGACTGATTTATTGATTTTTATTTTATTATATTTATTGTTTGCGATTATTTGTTCATTGCATGTGTAATGGCCAATGCTTTGGCAATACTGTACAAGTCATGCCAATAAAGCTCATTTGAAATTTGAAAATTTGAAATTTGAATTTGAAATTTGAGACAGAGAGAGAGAGAGAGAGAGAGAGAGAGAGAGAGAGAGAGAGAGAGAGAGAGAGAGAGAGAGAGAGAGAGAGAGAGAGAGAGACAGAGACAGAGAGAGAGAGAGAGAGAGAGAGAGACAGAGAGAGAGACAGAGAGAGAGAGACAGAGAGAGA